>JAQIXN010000464.1:0-38259 GCA_034698145.1 Proisotoma minuta
TCCGATCTCGCCGCCGCCGCCGCCGCCCCGCCCCCACCACCCTTCCTATCTATAATAAGTACACTGGTCGCCCCGGTCTTGAGGAGTGTTCAGCATGCCCCCTTCCACAAAGATGACAAGCTGGTCCTGCCACATCCCGATGCTGAATTTGCATTGTTGGACATCCAAAATGCTCCTTAAGCCTTTCAAGCTGTCCCATACCTCCTTCATGAATTATTTGTTGAGTTTTAAAGTCAAAAGCCGCTCTTTCCTCTCCAGGCAACAAGCCAACATCATGAATGACGGCTGAATTGCAAATATCTTGATGGAGTTCCATTTTAGGTTCATATAAATAACCCTTAATAACGTCTTTCCTATAAGGACCATGTTGTTGTTGTCGATTCTTCATGTCTTGGTATAAGGCTTGAGCCTCTCTAACAAACAAATCAACGTCATGATGATCTTCATTGTCACGGGCAAAAATCAAAAGGTTGAGTGCAAGTGTTAAAGCAGCTTCCGTGGAAAATGTGACAACTTCGTCTGTCTTTGAATTCCCCAAATACAAAAACTCTTGGTATGTTTTGATTGGAGTTCCATCATCATCATAGCCAAAAATCCAAGTCTTGTGACCCATTCTAACTTCCCCTCTACTCTCCAATTCATTTTGACCTGCCATTTTTAATCAGTTTAGAGAGAACTTGCTCAAACAACTTTACTTTTGGAAATGAATGCTGAGTTCTGGCTTCTCCGGCTTTTTATACGCTTTTGTGTCGTTGTTAAAGTTTTCAAGTCCAGACTTGGACTTACTCTCATATCTCTTAAAGTGCTCACGAATATACTTAATTTTAAGTTCCTTTGAACCTGCAATGCTTAATACTTCACCAAGAAAGTTCATCAACGTTTCAGTAGTCTCAAATTCTGAAGCAGCCACCACCAAATCTAAAGCTTGGTGTAACAAATCGTTTTTTGAAATCTTAATGCTGCCAGACTCATTAGCAAGTATGAAAGCCATGACGGCTGAAAAATAACTAAACAAATTCAAACAAAAACATTTCTATTTACAAGTTTTTTTTTTTATTTTTCTTTCTGTATGCAAATATTTACAATAAAATTATTTTTTTAAAAAATTCTTAAACTCTTGAAAAGTCATTGGCTCGTCGATTGGGACAACTTTCCACATTTTGAAATAGGGGGTTCCTCTTACAGATTTGACATTTTCAACATGGACATATCCTTTTGGCAGGCAATTGGAAGGGTAGGTGCCCAATTTCCAAAAGCCCATTCTGAAAAATCCTTCATCATATGAAGTGGAATTGGGCTCAGGGGTTCTATAATACCCCTGTCGCGCCATCAAACATCTTTCAATGTATTCAACCTCCAACATGTCCTTTTTGACGTAGGGCATTTCTTTAATGTTGTTTAACATGTAGTAAAACGTGGAGCAAAAGTGAATCCAACACCTCATCTGGGAAGCATCAATTATATATCTCTTTGCCACCATTCGTATCACTTCAAACCCGAGGGTGCTATCAAAACAAATCGATCCACATGCTCCCTTGACAAAGATTTCTTTACGATCTTCATTATAATCCGGAAATTCTTGAATGGTGCTTCTTATTTGCACTAGCATTGAGTAGTGAAAATCAAGATGGTTTCGCTGTTCTGTCCAATGAAGATTATTTCCGCGAAAATTGTCAATGAAAAGACGTAAAAACTTTTGAATTTGTTCACCAAAAATTTCTTGAGCTTCTTCCCCACCATCTTTAGCCAAAATGTTCAACTTTGAAATAATGTGTCGAATCAAGGTCCAAGAGTCATGTTTTTCAAACTCCAAATATTGCCCGCTAGCACTCAAAACGTAGGAGCTTCCATCTTCGTCAATGTCCACATTACACTTAATTGGAGTTGGAGCCTTTCTTTTGGCTGGGGGTTCGACAAAGTCTTCGAGTCGTCTTTTTGTTCGAATTGGTCTCTGTTCACAATCGGAAATAGGTTTTGGGCTACTTTCTGTACAATCAAGGTATGCAGGATTAGGATTATAGGGAGACCAATTTTTCGGGGGCTTACGCCAATTCGTTTCCTCTTCGAATTTTGAAGAAAATTGCATAGCGTCCACTTGGAATTTTGCGAGCTCCTCTCGACCTTCAGGTTCAAATTTGGAGGTAGCCAAGTCAGACTCACATTGGGAGTCTTGCGAAGAATCACTATCCGATAAGGATGCCATGGTGAGATTTTTGTTGGAGCTAGAGTTTACTTGAACAAATCTAGAAATCAACTGATGGGGAAATGGTTCTGAATTCTCTATTTATGTTAACTTAATCTATTTTTAAAAAGTGAACGTATGTAAAGGTTCATATACATAACAAGGATACGAAACGTTCCCATATACTTTAAACTTGACCATCGTTAATGACAGGAATTTGAGCCGGCGGGTGGTATTCGAGTTCATACATGTCTATCGGTCTTGACGTTCTAGCTCCAAACGTTGACATGTTATTTATAAGCTGTGCTATTTCTGCTTTTAATTCCAAAGCCTCAATCATCCGTCCACCATTTTTCATATAAATGTTAATCAATCTCTCACACACCTTTGGAATTTCATCAAGATTAATTTGTATCAAAGCATCTTTTTTGGATATGAAAACAAGCTTTGAAATTAGAGTCTTTCGAAACCAAATTTTTAGTTTTTTAAAGATTTCTTCGTCACGTCCTTCCATTGTGGAGTGTTATTGATAACTGACTCATTATTGTCTAAAGTTTCTATTTTTATGATATATCGGATACGTCTCTAAATAAATTAATCCACATACAAAACAAACAAAAATAAATTTATTGTCAGTGTCGTGTGGAGTTATGTATTTGGTACAGGGTTTTCTACATATCTCACATGTGCTTCCAGTAGCCAAAGAAAAATCAATTTCAAAGCCATGATTTCTTTGAGATTCGACACTTACAACTGTTGAACAACAGCCAGCAAGTTTTTCATTTATGCAACATCGTATGTTGGAAACAGCACTAACAAATTCTTTCCACAAATGTCTTATGAGATTGATTGATTTTTAATAATTCTTCCCTATAAAAGTAACCTTGAACAATTTCGTTATCCTGGTTTCTTAAAATATATGTGCGGGGGTAAGTTTGCTTAATTTCTTGAACAAAATATTTTTCTGGTCTCCAATTTGCAGTTGCACCTTTCTCAAACGTCTTTTTTATAGCCGAAACTAAAACAACATCGCCAATTTTGAATTTTTCCTTTCTTTTATCAACTAATCCAATTTTTTTGCCATAAAGCTTGTTGTGAACTTCTATTTGATTTTTTTCGCAAACATCTTTTGGTCTGCATCCAATGCTACGGTGATAGCTTGAGTTGTACAAATTTTCAAAATCTCGTAATTTATCAACAAATTTAAAAGTTTTATTGTGGGTCATGTAGCGATGTATTTTTTCAAATATTGTCCTGTGTAACCTTTCGACGACACAGCATTTTAATTCCGATTGTGTACTAAAAAGCTTAATATTTAGTTTATCAAACAATTCTTTCACATCTTTGTTATAAATTTCCTTGCCCATATCTGATTGTATTGTTTCTGGAATTCCTTTGCTACGTTTAAATATTTTTTCAAAACCATTTCGAACAGCTATTCCACTCTTGTTTTTTAGTGGCTCCATCCAAGCACGTTTACTAAACATGTCTATTGCTACCAAAATAAATGTATTGTTATTGTTTTGTCGAGCATATCGTGATATATCTCTTAGATCGACTCCCCATTGTGCGTTTATATAAGGCACATAAACAAATCTTCTTATTGCAGGTCTTTGTTTGTAATGATGTGTTGTAAAAGTTGGAATGCTTTTTAGAACCCTATCAATAACTCTTTTTGATTCCGTTCTTTTACCACTAGTTGTAAAACCACTTTGACCGCTAAAACTTCCAGGTAGCTTATAGTTCAAATAAGCTCTTTTTATCTTGGACTCCATTTTGCAATTAAGAAAAAAATAGATAAAAACTCTTGTTAAATACTATTTTTGGTCAGTAACGATTTAGATTCAAAATGGCAAACACAAAAAGAAAAAATAATCGTGTTGTGATTCACAAGCATTTTTTAAAAGAATTGATGCGAAAACAACCTTCTGCTAAACGTCATTTAAAGATTAAAAAGGCTAGCACAGAGGAAATACGTTCCATTTGCGAATTGTGTGTCAACCTTAAAAGAGGTGTTTTACCAATAACCAAGCAGCGTCTAACAAAACTCTTACCCTATAAAAAGGAAATTAAACATATTTCCTTAAAAACACCATCAATTAAAAAGAAGAGAGAATTGCTGGTTCAACGCGGTGACGGATTTTTACCTCTGTTAGCTCCACTTGTTGCCATAGTAGCGGAACGATGGCTCAGAAATTAAAGGTTGTTCCTGAACAAATCTATCGACAAATTTTAGCAATGTCCAACGAGCCAGAAGTTGACGTCCAGGAAAAATTGAAAAATTCAAAAGCAGAAGTGATGAATAATTCTTCAATTCCTGAGGATGTAAGACTATTGCTAATGCAAAATCTTACAAGACAGCTCATTGAAAAGATGCAAGAAGAAAAAGAAAAACCAATGCTAGTGAAAAATGTTGAACAGGGTGAGCCAAAAATTACAAAGGAGCCTGAAATTGATGCTTCCATCTTAAATGAAATATTGAAAGGGACCACTGCTCGCGGACCAAGAATTTTAAAGTATTTGAGAGATGAAGGGATGCAAATAAATAATAACGTCATATACTTTGGAGGCGTAAAATATTCCCTTCAGCAAATGAATACAATAATGAATCAATTATGCAAAGGAATTGGAGTTGGACGAACTGTGGATGCAAATTTGCGTCAAGTTTTGAGTTTTATAAAAACAAAATCACATCCAGCAAATATGTTCCCCGCGAGCATTGAAAAACTAATCAAGCCTCAAGCCGGCAAAGGAATATGCAAAAGAAAAATTAAATACAGCTTGAACAAAATATGGATCAAGTTTTAAAATTTATTGATATTTGAATAATGTTATTTTTATGTTTACAAATTTTACTTAATAAATGATTTCTATTATTAACAAAATCTCTTACTAATTTATCATTCTTGTGGTAATTTTTTGAAAATCCACAATAAATGGAATTCAAATTAATATTATTTACCTGCTTCCATAAAAAATATATGGCATAGTGACCACACACATTGCTGTTAAATGCTTGTAGCTGCACCTTATTTTGAACGACAGTCGTAAACAGTTTTCCAAATTGATTAAAGTCTTCAGAATATGATTCAATACCCATTCCATAGCTGCAAAAGAAAATCATTGGATCATTTCTACTTCTAACAAAAATCGCGGTCCAATGTTCTCCAGGATGATTTGACGGTTTTGTGTTTACTACCAAAACTATCGGATATTTTCTTTGCATCATTGTTTTTAGTTCATCAGAAGCTAATACATCATAAAAAATGTTCCTTGTGTGGAACAATCCGTGCAAGATTTTTCTTATTTCAACAGTATTCATCCTGCAATGTCTTCCTTAAAGTAAACGTGACGGTTCTTGTCTACACATAATATAGCCTGATAGTCACAATAGCAAATTCCTGTGAAAGAAACTTTTGATGATTTTCGAAATTTGATTTCAATTTTTACGCTTCCATGTCTTGGCAAAGCATAGCCATCATATTGATGTCGAAGGTCAAAAAAGTATAACGTTTTCCCGTTTTTGAAATTATCAAAAGTCAAATCAAGTCCAGTGTCACAATTTGTAATTCCAAGTCCAGAAAAAATGCTGTAGTATGCTTCGATACTTTTCTTATTGTCAAAATCTAGTTCAAATGTTTGAGATGTTATTTGTTCGGCGTTCACAGTGACACTGATGCTAGACATATCAGCCTGCTGAAAATAAAAGGGATTTTCGGTTGCATTACCGTGAACCGAAGTACTTGACAATAACCCAATAACTATTCGGTCGGGAATAAGTCCAGTAATAAGATTTTCGTTAGTGTATTGCAAGGTTCCACTGGCCAGCGAAAACGATTTGACATCACCTCTCCTCATGGGATAAATTGCAGGATGTCCACTCTCCAACAGCTTTATATGACTTAAAGCAATTGAATTCAAAAGATTATGTTTTTGAATAATCAGCTTAGCTTCAACAATATGTACTTGTGCCTGATCAAATGTTGTTGTGGGTGTTGAGGGCACTGAGAAAAGACAGAACGAGTCTGGTGATCGATTTAAAACAATCTTAACATCTACTCCAGGAATTAGGAACCTATTTTGATTGAAAATGTCTGATTTGAGTTTTCCACACATTTCAAAAGTTGCACTTCCATTGCAAACTGACTCTCTTGCCATCCATCCTTGACCGCTAGTAGTGGGGTTATCCTCTTTGTTGTAAAGTGCTACCAAAGCCTGTGTTTTAGTATAATCTTTACCAAATGCTAAAAGCGTTTCCAAGTAGGCCTTGTATGGGTACAGCGTTGAAGGTGGAGTTATTTGTGTGTCATTTAATTGAATTGTAACTTGTTGAAAGAGTGAATGCAGAAAGTTGTTTATAGGGGCTGTGTCTGTGTTTGCTGTTAAACGATCTCCACCTTTGCTATTTGTTATTTTACAACGAATGTATAACTGACTTTCAGCAAAATCAATGTATTGCGAATCATTTCCTTGAATAATAAATGTGATGGGGCATGTTCTGTCAGATATATTTGTAATTGGGTGGTAGTCTACTTTCGTTGTACTTTGTAAAGTGAGATCATATCCAGGATCTGTAAACAAGTCAGTTTCCGCTCTCACAAAGTAATGATTTTTCGCCATTATAAATCAAAGATTGATCTTCTTGACGTTGGTGCTTTTTTTCTTCTTTTAGCTGACGCTTTTCGTTTGGCAGGAGCTTTTCTTTTGGCTGGAGTCTTCCGTTTAGCAGGTGTTTTTCGTTTAGCAGGCTTTTTTCGTTTAGCAGGTGTTTTTCGTTTGGCAGGTGCTCTTGGTTTAGCTGGTGCTTTGCGTCTTGTGCGTCTAGTTCTTTGTCCACTACCCGACTGTGCTAAAAAATCTTCGCCAATGCCTTTTAAAGCTTCAAATGCGTTAGATTTCAATGAAGATTTGAAGGGTTTTTCTTTGGTAAATAAGTTAGTTGTCAAATTCCTGGCGGCCTTTGCAACGTGTGGAGTAATTAGTGGTAACATTTTTCTAACGAATGGTAGCAATTTTCTTGCAATTGTACCAAATACTCCTCCAAGCCCAGCACCTTTTTGTCGAGAATAGCTAGCCTTGTATGCAATCAGTCCGCCGGCTTGAGGTGCATACACCTCATAAAAATCGTTTGGATTGTCCATGCACGAATACATTTAAAACTGTTTTTTACGGAAATGTAATGTTGCCCAAAATGTCCCAGAAGGAAATGGAGGCGCATTTCCAAATCTATTTCTTATATACATATGTACAAACGAAAATTCCGGCATGGCAACAGAAATGTATTGTGGGTTATCAAATGTTTTTGAAATTATTGATTGGCTACCATTTGGTACATTTACAAAGGATCTCAACAAAGGCGCTGTACTATCCCCAACAAATTGGTTTTCAATAATATTGCAATAAACAAAGTATGTATGTCCTGGGGCAGTCATGTCAATTTCAAAGTCAGATTGGTAAAACTTTTTGTCAAATTCAAAATTAATTGGAATTCCTAGTATTGCAGCAACTTCCTCATTAAAATGCATTTCTATTGGATCGACAAATGTTTTTTCAATTTCAATCTTACCTTGTTTCTTTTCAAAATAGAAATGATATTCTACTTGTAAATATTGCAACAAAGCCTCCACATTTTCAATGTCTGCCATTGCCAAATGTGATTTCCATACTTTGAAAGAATAATCTCTGTATCTGAATAACTCTGTCCTTTTTGGAATATAATATTCAACAGTAGGATAAGTACACTCCAACAAAGCAACTTCATATGTATTTGGTTCTAACTGAATTGTGTGGGAAAGCCAATTTTTAAAGTTTGAGACTGTATTATTTGGGAAGTAATTAAATGATGAATCACTATGAACATGTACATAAAATGAATCCATATTTAAGCTGATTAATTGCTTTTGTTCTTTAGTTGTAATCTAGACACGATGGAGACAAGAATGATTGAACAAGTTGTCATTTTGCTGTTTTATACCATAACAATAGTTGCGGTTAGTTTGTGGATTTACCTGGCTACAGATGCGAGGAATATTTGTCATGAAAAACCAATAAATTCAAGTTGTGCGGATTTTTTGATAAATTCAATTAAAAATGGATCCGAGACAATTTTTCATAAATTTCCAAACCTGACAGTTAATTAAAAAATTTTGCCCCCAAATTTAATTTAAATTTTGGGGCTTTTCTAAACCTATAAAAGGGGGTCAACAGGATACAAAGCTCATTATTATTAAAATGGGTAACGTAGATAGTATACCAGTTGTGTCTCAAGTCAAGTCGTTGGTACAAGTTATCGGCGGTGATGAGAAAGGGGCAAGGGATACACAAAAAAATTTTCTCTTTAACAATAAAGCACCAGTGTTTTCCCAATTGTCTTCAGCCATTCATGCAATAAAAGGGGATAATAAAAGGGCAAAACAGTTGCAGGAAGAGTTTGCGGCAGAGATGCTTTATGAAGTCTCTGCCCTTGCCGATTCAATTCCTGTAGTGGGACATATCAAGGGCGCAGTTCATTATGCAGTTGGAGAAAATGAAAAAGGTGATACTGCAATGAAAAATGCGAGCAGAAACGTTGGTGTAATTGCCGGTGGGACTGCGGGTTTTTTTGGGGGCGGGCCAGCCGGGGCTGTGGCAGGTGGAATTGCCGGAGGTGCTGCAATGGACGGCATTATTAATGGGGTGGAATTTGCCATTTACGGGGATGATGCACGTTTCACCGGATATGTGAGCGATGTATTGGATATGTATCTTGCATCGATTGGTTTGAAAGATTATGATTTTGAAACCGGATTAATGGCAGCCTTACGACCTTTAATGGATGGAATTGGGGGATTGTCTGGAGGAAAAGGAACTTATAAAGCATTCAAAACAATAGTAAGCAACAGAAAGTTTGTTTACAAATTGAAGCATGGAGTTGCTGATGGTTCATGGGATGAGATGGCTAATTTGGTGGATGAACAACCCAATCTCGTAGTTAAGTTAGATAGACCAGGTCTTGAGCTTGAAGTAACCGCTAGAGAGTACTTTGACATGGTTAAAAATAAGTTCCAGCATAGACCCTACGAACGATTGAGCTAAACTTGTCAAACGTTTGAACCTGTAAACGTTTATGAAAATAAAATTTCTGGATAAAAAGGAGCTGATTTTTCCTGAAGCAGTTCATTTACAGTTCTTACTACAAACAAGTAACTACCAACAAGTAATTAGAGCCAAGATGGATCAAATTCGAGGGGTGGTAAACCACCCAAAGTTGGAGAATCCAATAGCTAACTGTTTAATTGTTAAAAAGCATGACATTGTCAATAGAAATTATGTTACATATGAAAAGCGTCTGAGTACATACACAAATATGACTTGGCCAGATTTCAAGTCTGATTTTGTAACTAAGGAAGATTTGGCGAAAGCTGGATTCTACTACTATGGAATAAAGGATAGAGCAATTTGTTTTTACTGCGGAGTGATCATTGGGATGTGGGAGTCCGGGGACATTCCAATTGTTGAACATGCTTTATTTTCAAACAAGTGTCTGTATTTGCTTGTAAACAAATCTAAAGTCTCTGAAGAATCCCCGGAAGAGGGCGAAGTCGAAAAAACAAATCTTTGTACAATCTGCATGGACAAAGAGAGAAAATATGTTACTCTGCCCTGTCGTCATCTAGCAACATGTGAAAGCTGCATAACTACCCAAGATGATTGTCCCGTGTGCAGAAGAGGAATTGTGGCTATCATGAAAGTATTCCAATAAAAAGGGGGACCAACAAACTTCTATCTTCATTTGTCACTAATCTCTCAATCAGAATGGAGCTGCTCTTTCTAATTTTGGGTCTTCACTTTGCCCAATCTCTCAATTGTCATGGCTACATCGGAAACGGTTACTGTATTGGATGTGTTGAGGGAACAGTAACTTGTTATCCTGAAACCTGCACATACCTTGGATGTCTTTTGGATAATGGAGATGTCGTTACCTCTCAAGATTCTCAACTTGGAGCTTTATTGAAAAATAAAACTGTTGACTCGGATTTTTGCGTTGTTCACACCCTTGCTAGAAATTTTACTAATCTGTCATGGACACATTTGAATAGTTGTCTTACTTTGTGTAAAAGTGATTATTGTAATACTAACTTTTTGACTAATCCCAACTCTTTGAGTACTACAAATGTTGTGCTAATTATTATTGGTACACTAGTTTTGCTATCTTGTATTATATTTGTTTCTTGGTATTATTCTTTTGAATTTTTTAAATATATAAACTTTTTTGGGATTTAATAAACGATTTTCTGTACATGTCTAATTTTAAAACGCAAAACGTGTGGGTCATAAACCTATTTTTAAGATTGGTGAACCTTTTTCTTGGAAAAAAGGATTAGGCCCTGATCTATTTTCAGATAGGTAAGCCCTTTTCTTGGAAAAAGGATTAAATCCTTGTCTATTTTTTTTCACATTGGTAAACCCTTTTCTTGGAAAAAGGATTAAATCCTGATCTATTTTTCACATTGTTAAACCCTTTTCTTGGAAAAAGGATTAAATATCAACGTAAGTACCACCATCCTCTTTAATAACTTGCAGCACTTTAGTCTACGCTCAGCTCTTGCAAAGTACACACCTCAATTTACTCCTGAAACAAAAAATGGACAACGTACTAATTTACTGCGAAGCGGAGAACATTTTGGATGCTACAAGAGCTTATTCAAACTCCAAGACCATCAAAATAAATTGGGACCGGCTAATTGGACAAGTTAAGCAAAACCGGACAATTCTTGTGGATAATATTTATGCACCGGATTCATCTTTCCTTGAAGGTACAAGTTCCAGCTTGTTCGAGTCAAATAGAAGTGATTCGGAGAAGCTCAACACTATTTCAACTGCGGATTGCGTTGCAGATCTCATTATGCATCGCTACGATGGAACAGCAACTAAAAATAGCACAATAATTTTGCTGTTGGGAAATTTGTCAACTCGAGCGTTGATTGCGAAAGCGACTAAATATCAATACAACGTTGAGATATGGACTTTTGAGAATGAAAAAGAACCAGTCTTGCCCAACGTCTCGATTCGCCAGTTGGGCCCGTTGTTGGATACTTTTACTTATTAATTTATGTTATTACTGGGATATTTTTAACTTAATAAACGTTTACTAAAACAATTTTTGTGTTTTTGCATTATTCTTGGCATATTGGGGTAATTTGAGATTTTTGGGTAATTTGAGATTTTGGGTGTGGTTGGGGGTGTGGTTGGTTGGGGGTGTAGCAATACTATGGATAGCGAGTGATGTTTGCATATGCATGCATTTGTTTGCATGCCACAATCCATACCTACCCACACTAAAGGCCTCAGCATATTCCCTATACCTATCCACACTAAATGCCAGAACATACCTATCCATAATAAATGCCTCGGCATGTCCCCATACCTATCCATAATAAATGCCTCAGTATGCCCTTAGCTACTACTATTATGGCAAGTATTATGTGTGTTTTGCAGAATTATAAATATGGATGCAACAGCAGGGTATGGAACAAGTCAAAACAACAAAACTTCTTCAACTTGCGGCCAACTAATACTTTTGAGCCAATAATGGAGAGTGAAAGCAATTTTTTGTCTAAGACGTTAATGGAACTTAAACTTTTTCATTAAATTCTCCAACTACATTTGGAATACTAAATAAACTGGCTTTCATCTCACTCAATCGCATTTTTGGCAAAGTGTGCTCTGGCACTTTTCCATTCTCCGAATGTTTTTACACGACAGGTAAACATTCATTTCAGGGAACGGCTATTGAAATTGAATCGATTCTTTTGAACTTTCTTTCTTCTCCTTCAAACTGCTTTGAAACTATTTAGGCACACCTTCTTCTGTCTTATGTGAAATGTTACCCTTATTCATTTCAACTTTCCTTCATGGCGTCATTTTACTTGAGAAAGTCACAGTCAATCAATTAGAAAGTAAGCCGATATACATTCTCTTTTAAAAGGAAGCATTTTAGCCGAGCAAGTAGCTGAATGATATGACCTAAATTGGATGTTAAAAGTTGTCTACTTTTCCATCTCAGAGATTCGGATTAGAAATTTTGACATAAAATAAAAATAAGCTTTGTCGGAGTGAGTTGAACTAAATTTCACTGTTCACTGTTCTCAAGCTTTAAAGGCCAAGACAGTTTGCCTCTCCTGAAATAAATGACATTTCTCCAGACAAGCTTAAGCATTAAGCCGACAGCAATATTTGTGCCGTGCCTTTTTGTCTACAATAAAAGGGAGCTCATCAATTATGATTATATTATGTGGGGATGACTGGCTGCATTAATTTTTAAGGGAAGCTTTTTACTTCCTGCTTCCTAAATTGCCTCTCTACTATGTAGAGGTAATTATATATTATTTTTAAGGATGTGGTGAAAGTTGGGCAAAGTGTTGGGCTCATTTTGGGGTTGGGGCAATGTGTGATCACGTTCTGCTTGTTTGTCCACCTCCAGATCTTTCAAGTGGGTGAAATGAAGGATGAAATGGGAGTGAAAGACGTGGCTTCTCTGGGGAACTCACCGCCACTCACTCTCAGCCAGCTCCTCTTGTAATCAAAAGCAAAAATTCTCATAAATTCACCTCTGCCCTTCCCCAACTAATATAAAATATGGTCAACTGCTCAAAGCTCTTCCAGAATTTGTGGCTTTTTAATCAAGGGAAAGTAGTGAAGGATTCAAAAAAGGGAATAAAGTGTTGCAAAGTCTGCTAATGTTTGGTGACAATGGGAGAAAGTGGAGCTGGTTGGAGGCTAGTTCGGGGAATCAGTACAAAAAAATTCAATCTCCAAAGGTGTAGTATTTCTTATGGCTGCTGATTGGAAAGTGACAAAGACAGTTGATGCCGGATTTTCCCAATATATCATAAAGAGTGGTTGCTGAGTGAATGGAAGTAATAAAGAACAGAAGAAGAGAGTTTGGATCAGATTCACTTGTCCCCTGTCCAATCTCAAGCAAAGAGGATGACGGAGGAGATTTTCTTCAATTATATGTCTTCTCCAATTCCTCCGTACTTTTATTATCACTCTCTAAATTTCTGACAACTCTCGGTGGGGATTACGACTGTAAAAGTTGACTCGCATCCATCTTCTCACTTCATTATTCAAAGCATTTTATGAATTTTTGCTACCATTTTAATAACGAGTCTCAACTTTTATTACCGTAATAACAAAAACTGCGTGGGTTTTCTGAGGCTAAATTGCAATTGTTCAAGTGACATTTGCTGGTGACATGTTAGACATGGGTCAAAAGGATTTTATTTCAAAGGAAATAGTAACAAGGGATATAAACATACTGTCTCCAAGGGGAAGGGAAACAAATGCTTTCTTCTCTATGAATGTACCTTTCATCCAGCTTCGTCACGGGCGATTAGTTCCTCTCCCAATAATTATCTGACCACGGAAATCATACTTTGCCGTTACTGCCATTTTTATTATAGATGAAAAATATTTTTATTATATGCTTTTGCATTTTTGAATGCAAAAATTATTTCCCATCCTTATTTAACAGTTTCATTTTATGTGGGGAAAGTGCGAATGTGTTATGTGAAAGACTTTCGGTTAAATCTCAACTCTCTAGGCTTTGTTTTGAGCTTTATATATATATATATATTTCTATTTCTTGGATTTTCACGGAGGCGAGTTTCCAATAAAAGACTTAAACTTAAGTTGTTTGGAAGACGTATTGATTTTGGCCGTCCGTCACAAGTTGTTCCGATTGATCTTGACACAAGGCTATTATTATTTCCTCTTTCTTTTTGGGTTGACATCAAATTCGTCTTGTCACCTTGATCCATCTCTTGCCCCTCCTCTTTGGCAACACTCCACTCTCACAAACTGACGTGGATCACAAAAATTGTCAAGTGTGAAAAAGTCACACGGTTTAATGCCACATCAAAACTTTGTCCTTTGCAAATATTGTCAAGTTCCGAATAGTATGTATGTTTTGAAAACATTCCAAACCATAATGATGTAATAAGTTGGTTGGTTCTCATTTATTTTCATTCAAAGTGATTCGTTCATTATAATTAAAACATTCACGCATCCTTATACAAATTACATCACATCTCAAATCACAAAATCAAGACAAGACATCATCATCATTTTGAATACACTTATATGCTTGAATATTTTGAATACATACATATAATGCGGACATGAAATGTAATTTAAAGAAACGAATTTGATTCAAAATTTAAATTATGTCCATAAAATTATTAAATCGAATAATTTCTAAGATAGTCAATCAAACTTTTGAAATGAGCTTTCTCAAAAACTTTACAAAAATAATTAGTTCATCATTAAAAACTTTTTCAATATAAATCAGCTTAAAAAGTTTTCTTTTTAATACAAATCTCTTTGTATATTTGGTAGATATGAAATATTCAGTTGAAATTAAATTGGTTACCATGTAAACATTCTTGAAAGGAAAATTGATGGGCTAAATTTGTAAATCAGTTCTCATCTTTCTCTTCCCTAGTATTAAATGTAATTTGAGCTTTTTTGAGGTGGATACTTTGAGAAATTTCATTTGGGATAAACAGCAGCGTGTTTTGTTCCTGTCATATTTCACCCAGTAACAGAACACAAGCCGTTCGTTGGAGTGTTTCAAGTTTCACTTTCCACAAAGAAATTGCCCAAGAGAGAAAGAAGCCAAAGTTTCCATAAAATTTGACTTTAAAAGCCTATCTATGTCTCATTAACTGCATTTCTAATGAGTTCGCTCCTCATTTTTCATTTCTGGTTAGCAAAATTGACGCTAAAAGGCTGGGTTTGTAAAATGTCACATAATGAACAAAAGAGAAAGCATTTGCATAATAAAAAGCTACTCATGAAATTTCTCAAACCACAAACTTGATTTGAGTTGATGGCGTGGTTACATAAATATCCTAGCTAATGAAATGTTTATACTAATCAGTTTTTCTATTTTGTGTAAATTTCAGGCCGAGATTTGGAGCGTCTTTATTGCAATTCTACGCAAGAGTGTACGAAATCTTCAAGCTTGCACCGAAGTTGGCCTCATCGAGCACATTTTAAATAGGCTACCTCATGCCGAGCCAGTTGTTGCAGGTAAAGATTGTTTAAACATTCTAAAACAATTTTAAGTGCTTCCGGTATCAATTTCCCCATCCAGCTCAAATTTGCTAAAACTATTTTTATAATATTCGATACCGCTTAAAATATGTTATCTAAATCCCCTTTTAATGCATTTTTAATTAAAAACTGATATTATTATTGAAACCCAGCGATGAGTATAATAATAACTCAATGTATTTATATAATGGAAACATAAAAGTGATGATGAAAAAGAAGACTGCACGCATCAAAGCACGCCAAACAAGTAGTCGTATTTTTCCTCATATTTTCTGCAATATGGAACCAATATCCAAATTGGATTTGCTTCTTGAAAGAATTGAAGCACAAAGTAATTGCTTAATCATTTGAATATTTTGCATGTTTTATCCTTTCATGTTTTCTCAACTTTCTGCAGCGATTCAATAATAAAGAGCAATGTTTTATATATTTTATGCATTCAAGTGAAAGTAGTGTATAATATACACTGTATATAAAGACTACGGTATATTATTTACAGGGATTAATTTTTCAAAAGGTTATATGATGATTAATGTGTAGCAGGTTGGAATCAGATTTAGATGAGGACAATTAACGACACAGAGCACGATCGTTTAGAATTTCCTGGAGGCAGTTGAACAGATTCATTTGCAACAATTCTTTGAGAGCTCTATCTTTATAATGCTCCGAGTGACAATTTGTTTCCAGGCATTGTGCGGACGTGTGATGCATTTCTTGGCCTAAGCTATGACTGAGAGTGGCTGCTTTTTGTTCCTTAGCAACTTGGGGAATTTCTCCAAAAAGCAAACTTCTTTTACTACAATGAGTAGGTTGAGGAGAAAGCTCATCTTGGCATGTCGTGAATTGATTTCTTCCTGCTAGATGTAGGATTAGAATTCTAATTTGTTGTTGCTCCACCATTTCCAGCTTTATTGAGAGTCTGTCCACGGCGGATTATCCCTCTTTAAACTCTCCTCTCATTTATCCCAACTTTGGGAACAAAGGCGCAAACACTTTGAATAGGACTTGAGCTAAACTGTTAACTTTTAATCCAAAATGTAAAATTTTAATCAACATTGAAAAGTACTCACAAATTGAAAAATACACAATTATTAATTCCACTTGGGAATTTGCTTTTGTAGAAACTTCTGGAGGACAATAAGAAAAGAGGGATATATATCAAGCGTTGTTTTAATTTAAAATGTAAAGAAACGTATCATTAAGCAGGACAAGGGAAGCCAATTATTTTCCTTGCATAGTTTCAGATCACTGGAGAGTAGACTTTTGGGCAATGAGAGAGACTAAATAAAGAAGATTGCTTTGTATACCAAGGAGAATTATGATTGTTGCAAGATTAGGGCCAAGTAACGAGATTAGTAAGGCCAAAGCTGATTCCACACCAATATCCCTTTATTGTAACGGAGAGAAAGTAAAGTATTTGCTTACTCCAAGTTAATTATGTGCAGCGAGGGAAGTGTGACTTGTAAGTAAGTATACGTAAGGAACATCTCCAAGACTCCTGGAAATTGGTCGAAAATAAATTACAAGAAAATTGGATAGAAATAAATGCTTAGCTTATTTGTACACTTTGTTTGTATGGCACTTGTTTTATCTCCTCCTGGAAGTAAATACTGGTGAAGTAGGTATATATACGTATGCCAATAATGATGCCAACCAAAACAAAGAGAAAGAAATGTTGTGCATGCCCTCGGGAGTATTTTAATGATCAATACTGTAGACAGAAAATTTCAAACTTTCTCCACATTGTTTATAGATATTTGATATGTCAATAACCCCAAGTAATTGATTTTCACTTTTCCGTTTTTAAAAATGATTTTATAGCTATTATTTAGAGATACTATTTTTTCTGTCATATATATAAGCATATATATAATAATTCCAATTTTCTGGTGGTATTATATTGCAAGAGGGAAACAGATTTGAACCAAGTTTATACTTTGTGCCCAGAATTTTGAGTAAGACTCTGACATTTCTCTTTTACAAATTCTGACAAAATGCCCTGTGCTTTTTAGGAACAAGAGCAAGCTCAAATCACCTCATTTCAAAGTCAAGTGTCAGACATTCATTTTAAAGTTTGTCGTTATTCGGGTGATGGACTTTGTTATTGTGGCTGCTTTCTCCCCGGTTTGGCCGCATTTAAAGAAATATACCTATTTTGTAAATGTAAACGATATTTTTGAGGAAATCCGGGTAGTAGTAAAAAGAGAGGGGTTATTTTCTTGGTTTATAAAAACAAATTTCACCGTTTTGTAAAATTTGACATATTAAGCCCGAAATGGTGTTCTGAAGTCGACTTTTATTGTATAATGCCATTTTATCTGTAGCAGTTCAGTTCTGCAGATACATAAATCTAGAAAATGGTTCACTCCTATATTTGACTTACTTTCTCTCTATCGGATGTGTAAGTCAAATGATATATACTGACTGTGTGTGTATGTGAAACCAAGTTAAGCTCGGGATCAGAGTTTCTCATCCGAAAGTTTTGAGACTTCTTTAGGATCTACTTCCCTTGCATACTTGTTCTAAGTAGATTAAAGGTTGCCTATCTAGCGCAATAATATTATCCTTGATTAAGCCCTTGACTACAATACTGCTTGGCTAAAAATTTATGTTATTTTTCAATCTTATCTCGCACCGCAAAAAAAACTCATGCTTGAATTATTATTAAAGCTAACCATGGATGAGTTTACTGAAAGCATTATATTTATTTTCACAGATTTGCTGATTGAAATGCTGGGAGTGTTGGCGAGCTATAGCATCACAGTGAAAGAGCTCAAGCTTCTTTTCGGATCCATGAAAACCGTCAGTGGCCGTTGGGTAAGTAGAAATAATCGTTTTTCTCACATGTTATTTGTGCAAAATTTTACATTTCCTTACAAAATTTGAATATTTACCTAAACCAAAAATCACTTTAAAAATTTATTCTTTACAAAATGTTGCATATGAATGAAAATAAGCCTTTAGGAAGATGAAAGTTTATAAAGATTTTAGGAGTAGGGGAAAGTGAGTTTAGGTAGTTTAAAACATTGTACATGGGCTATTATAATTTTCACTCTTTTGTGAGAGGCTTAGGTTTTGTAAAATTGTGTGAATTCATTGGGCAGCGTTTCTTTGTGAGGTGGAAGTGGAGCATAAGTTGTCTCTCCCAAAGTTAGTGTGGTAAAAGCAGTTTCCAAAGTCACCATGAATAATCAACCAAGACGGTGCCTGATTAATGCATAATTACTTTCTGCCTTAATTAGGATTTGGTGTTCAGTTCTAATTAAAACAGATTTCATCTACTTCTTCCGATCTCCAAGTCAGGGAGTGGAGGTGGCACACAAACCGTAGCGTACTTCCAGCTCTAATCATAACTGCTCGTGGTATATTTCATCCCTTCTCATTATTGTCCGCCCCCATCAATCTTCCTACATACGTACAACTCTCCTTTGTTCTAGAAATAATTTGGCCACCTATGCACAATCCCTAATTTCCTTCATGTTCCCACTTTTCGGAATAAGTTAAAAAAAGCTAGAGGAGACATTTCTCTAAAGACTTCCGGCTGCTGCTCATTCATATGCTTAAGTGGATTAAATGAGAAACAAAAAGGTCTGTCTTGCGTAATAAAATAGCTTATTGTGTGACAAAACCATGGCTCTCTCTCCCAGCTTTCTCATCATCTTTTATTTTTTCTCAAAAGCCTTTCTTTCCCTCAAACAACTTTCTTTCTCAAGCCTTTGAGGTTTAACCAAAATCTCAGCGTTTGTTAATTTTGTAGCTTGTTTCATCTCACTGGAGAGTAAAAACGTTGTAGACTTTAATTACTGTTGGTGCCAATCAAACTTTGTTTCCACTCCCTCTCGTTGCTGGGACACATTTCCCCAGCAGCCGTTGTCCTCCAATACAACACATCTCCCTCTCTCCATTGGTCCATCACTCCCAGAGATTTAATTATCATTTCACTTTTACCTAAACCCAAACCACATCCTTCAATTAACTTTATAAATATTTGCATATGGATTTATAAAAAGTGTCGAAAGCCTGCTTTATAGTTAGAAAACACAATGCAAGTGCAAACACTTTACATTTCAATTCAAACAATTCAGACAAATGGTTTATACGCATATCCAAAAGAATTTAGTGTGCACTTTACAATAAGTCGACATTTTACAAAAGGAGAGAAAAAAAGTGAATGCTTTGTCGTAATGCATAGTATTATTGTTGAATGTAGTTGATGCAAATAAAGGAAGGAGGCAAATGCAGTATATTTTGTGATTCAGAAGGAGCATTAAGTTGTCAGTCTACGGAGCAGTAAAAATGATCAATGAGAGCTTGTTATTGAGGGAACGGACGGGGGAATATTTTAGCATGATCTGTATCTACGTAAGGTTTGAATGCGGCTTGAACCGGATGCCAAAAGGAAGCGTTTATTTGCAACATTATGTTGAAAAATTGGTAAACTTGGTTGCGAGCTATTTTTCTTCTTCCGAATCATTTTAAAGCGACGCATTTATCATTTCTCTTCGTTTTCTTTCAAAATTGGAAGTTGTGGGCTAAAGATCAGAGAGAGCAAAGTGGCAGTGCAATTCAAGGATCAAATCAAATGCTCAAAAATAAGGTGAATGTGGAACTGGAGAATAAATTGTTTGTCTGATTACGTATAAAATCCACATCTCATATTTTTGTACCTCCAGGACTTTTTATCCTTTGGGAATTTCTATTAGCTAATACATTTTCCTTTTTGCTCTGTCAACTTCAATTTCATTGGAAAGTTTCCAGCCATACAAAATTACTCTTGTACAAAAAGTTGACTGTAGGCTAAAAAATTCATTTAATATAAAAATGGGGCATGGGAAATTAGTCTGTAAAATTCATAAGATTCGGAACTTTTACAAATGGGAGAGAATTGTAATCAATTCTGCATTTGAGGTAATTTCCCAAGTCAAAGTTGTGAAGGAAATTGGAAAGTGTGTATACTAAACTGCTTTTTAGCTCCAAGAAATGACGAGTTATTCACGGGAAGGAATTTGACTAATAGCTCTCTCTTCTATCTATTCCTTCATCAGAAAACGATTTTATGGAATTGAATAAATTCAAGTTTTTCAGTTCATTGTATAGAATTGAAGAGAAATGTAGGGAAAAGAAAATATCTGGCTCCCAGAGTACTTTGTACTTCCTTATCCCAATCCACATGCGAGAAAGACTTAAAATGGATCTTTGAAACTTGGTTCAAGAATTTTTATTGAGAGAATCCAATGCTAAAGTACATAAATATACAAGTTGAACAAACTATTCCCAAGGAAGAAAAAAAAAGAATTGTATATTATTCGGTTTTCTTTTCATGCCCTTTATTTTACTTTCTTTTATATCTACTTTAGTTTTGCATACATTTTCAGCCTCAAAGTTCTCCAACAAAGAACTTACTCAAATGTTTAAATCAAGTTTGTTGTGCCAAGTTATGTAACTGGACTAATGGTTAATTAATTTGCCACTCTAAAAATAAAATGTTTTCCATTACAGCCCCGTCACTCTGCCAAATTGTTGACTGTCCTTCGTCAAATGCCACAAAGAACAGGTCAGTGAGTGAAGTGACCCTGTTTCATTCATTAGTCTATTTTATCACAATATGAATCTCTAACAAAACCATTCTTTTCCCAGGCCCTGATGTTTTCTTCAGCTTTCCGGGGAAGAAAGGCTCGGTAAGTCGGATGACATTGATTGTGTTTATTGCTCTATAAACTCAATGTAGCTTTACTAACTGCAAGACTTCTTTGTACAATTACCAGTGGTATAGTTAAATTATGTTTGCTGTCTTCAAAAGTTTTCCATGTTCACATTTTGTGTCTTTTAAATAAGGAATGTTAAAATGGTTGTATAAATCTCAATGCACAATGACTGAACCAAATGTCCCAATATTTTTCTTTGGTGGAATGTGAAAATTCCAGAAAAGAAATTTATAATATTGGCTTCTGGTCAAAATTTCAATTAAATATTCCAAGACCAAACAAATCTTGTCAGATTTTGTAACATTTACTAGAAATTCCTTTTTGTCCTGTTCACTCGTGTTTGGTTGGAAGCCCTGACATGTAAAAAGAGAGAGCATTTCGTGAGCCATAACCAGATCAACGATGGTGGTCGTGTTGGGCTTTTATCTCAACAAGTCAAGTCAAAGTTCATTTCCATTTTTTTTTCAAAACAAGGTAAAATCGGATAACATTGTGATGCGAGTCTTGTACATCCCGCATATCATAATACCACATATGCATTTTTCTCTCCTCCTCTGGAGAAAAATGGATCCTTACTTTCTCCGATTTATTTCCATCCCATAAAATGTTATGCTGCGTGGGTTGCCAAAAAATGGCTTTCTTATTACATGTACAACAACCAACCAACACGACACCTTACTGATTGTTTACTAAAAAGATCTAATTTAAATCACTATATACATATATCTAAAGTGAACATGTTTTATTTTTCACAGGCAATTTTACTCCCTCCTTTGGCCCGTTGGCCTTATGAAAACGGATTTACTTTCATGACATGGTTCCGTCTTGATCCCATCAATTCCGTCAATATTGAACGAGAGAAACCTTATCTATACTGGCAAGTACCCATTTTTACTTTCATCAAAATACACGAGTTACATACAAACAAGACAAGTTTAATTAATTTTTTAATTGGGTTTAAATTTGTTCTTGGAAATTGACCAAGTTTCCATGCACTTTCTTCAAGAGTTACAAAGTGGTTTATGTTGAGATTTGATTAACATAATCCTTTAGACTTTTACACAATAAATTATTAGACAAAATACACATGTACACATACATACCTAAGGATTTCTAAAGCCACAAGAAAGTGAGTAACGTGCTGGGGGTGTTTTTATATATAAAAACAGAAGAGACTGTGGGCCAAATCTCTTCTTAAATTGAAGTTAGTAGTAAAAGGGAGAGAAAGTAGAAAACTTTTTTCTTACTCCCTGCCATTTGCATAGATATTGATAGCATTGGATATTGGTTTCCTTGGGCCGGAAAAATGATGAAAAATCTCCGCCTTCTGTGCACTTTGAGTATGTTGCAAGTGTTCCCATGAATACGAGAAAAGCAGAATCTTGCTTGAGAGCAGTTCTTGTAAAAAATATTCTCAAGTCAAACCAAGAGTCAAGTATTGGGAGAAAGGATTTTCACTCTCCTTTATACGCTAACCAATTTAATTCAAGATCATTACGGGCTTAATGATTCGTAATATATTCTCAGAGCATCAAATTAAATTACATTCACCCTTTTACTGCCACCAAAACTCGGCAGTATCGTGGCTACAATAAAATTTGGTAGTCTGTTCAATATAACGCTCACTTTGTTTGTAAATATGGCCAATGTAATGTAATTACAATTGCTTTTAACTAAAATTACATTAAAATTAATATTTTTTCAGCTTTAAGACCAGCAAAGGAGTTGGATATTCTGCGCATTTTGTGGGGAATTGTTTGGTCCTTACATCCATGAAGGTGAAAGGGAAGGGATTTCAGCATTGTGTTAAATACGAGTTTCAACCCAGAAAGGTTCGTCTTTGTATATCTTAAGTATTATTCGTAAAAATTCCTAGTGGCAATAACTTTTATTTATATGCATATAAATAAATTGAGAAAATGAGTTGGAGTTATGTGACATTATTTTTCTAACGCTGCCATTCCCCTTCATTGCAGTGGTACATGATCGCCATAGTGTACATTTATAACCGATGGACAAAGAATGAGATAAAGTGCTTTGTGAACTGCCAACTCGCGTCTTCAACGGAGATGTCTTGGTTCGTCTCCACAAACGAGGTTAGTTTACTTTTCATTGTTATTGCAGGTATATTTTTATCCGTCCGTCATCAAACTCACCGGGCGGCGGCAGCCAGAGGCATCAGCAAACCAAAATATTACCTCCATCATGATGAGCCTTCTAAATAGCATAACATCCAGCCTCATTTCCTACCCATATTTTTCTTACTCCTTTCACCATCAAAAACTATTGTACTACGAAAGAATCTAAAAAGAAGCGAAAGATAGTAGGTAACTAAAACAGCCAGAATAATCACATCTTTTGTGGGAGAATATGAGAAAAATATTTCATGGAACTCTTCAAACCGTTTTCATGATGACTGACACATTTGGTTTAGTATCCCGTTATAAAATTCTGACAAATAAATGTCTGTACATTCCAGCATCTTATGACGACTTTTCTTTGAGAAATTCACATTTTATGTGTCAGTGTTAAGTAGATTCCCCAGCTTCTGGGAAATAATAAATAATTCTATTAAATTGTGAGTGGTAGTTTTATTTAATAAAACTTTCCATTTTGCATTCTTTCAAGCACTTTGTTCTCCTAATCCAATATATATTTACATACTTAGGCTCCTTCATCTTTGCCCTTTCCAACTAATGCATGATGTAAACGATTTAGACAGGGAAAGCATTTATGAGGATGAGAAAACAGAGTGCAATTAGTTATAAAATTATCGTGGCTACATTTTAATTATTGGGATTAGTTTCTTCATTCCATCCCAGAAAAAAAGAAAGTTGAATGATTCTGGAGTAAACTTTCCCCATCCTTTTGTGTTTAGGTTTGTGTAAGTCAGAAATAAAACAAAGTTGGTGGATTTAAATTAAATGAGAGAGGATTTTTATTTTCCGAGAAACATTGTGTTATTAGGCGAAAGCTTGGCTGAGTGACGATTCATTACTTTTTCCATCGAAGCGTCGCCCACTAGAGAAGTTTGCGTGGTATAATTGAGTTTTTAGGGTTGATGGCTTCTGATGCTTAAATTTTATGTTAATATTAGTCCTAGCTCTTATCATCTTCCTCTAGTAATACCCTTATGAGCAGCCACCAACTTTTGTACTGACAATCAGTGAAGTGCACTTACGTAAAGCTGTCGTCAAGACCAGAGATACAAGGACTGTCGAACTAGTTGCCAATTAGCAAGTCCTACTTTGCAAACTAATAGAGCACGGTCTAGCGAAGAGTTGTTGTTTGATGACATTATATATATATTCTTCTTGTTTTCAATCAGCCACTAATTCTGTATCTCTCACATCAATCATTATCTCTGAACCATAGCATTTGATGAAAGGTTTGGAGTACTTAGTGGAGAAGTAATGAACTGACCGAGCCAACGTTCCATGTTCAGAGAGAAAGTCCTGAAATGGTCCTTTGAGAGTATTAAGAAGAATCAATAGTCATCCGACGGGTGGAATTTTGTAAACTGACTTCCTAGAAACTGTTCATGTCTCTTTGTACACAGAGAACTGTTTATTTGCTTATTTAATTTTAAATTAGCAGTTCATAGAAAGAGGGAGGAAAGTTTACATTTTTGTCTAATTTTCCAGCCCTTTGACAAATGCTACATTGGAGCTACACCGGATTTGGATGAAGAGCGAGTATTTTGTGGACAAATGTCTGCTGTGTACCTATTTGGAGAAGCCCTGTCTCCTCATCAGATTTGCGCTATGCATCGCCTGGGTCCGGGCTACAAGGTGCCTTATACTTTATTTATTGATTATTCCTTCATGAAATATATATATACAATACATAAATATCGATGCATATAATAATGGTGGATTTATACCACGATTGATTTGCAGAATCAGTTTAGATTCGAAAACGAGTGCCATATGCAACTTCCGGATAATCATCGTCGGGTATTATATGACGGAAAGTTGTCCGCATCCTTGGTTTTCATGTACAATCCGGTTGCAACGGATAGCCAATTGTGTCTTCAATCCGCTCCTAAAGGAAACATTTCCTATTTCGTCCATACTCCCCATGCCCTCATGTTGCAGGTAAGTGTTGATGGGAAAAAAGTACAAATTGAAAGGACGTTTGATTTATTTTTGATTTGGGACATGTTCCAGGATGTCAAGGCTGTTATCACGCATTCCATTCACAGTACGCTCAACTCCATCGGAGGAATCCAAGTTTTGTTTCCTCTTTTCGCCCAGTTGGATCTCCATCATGACGGCTCAGATAACAAAAAGGATTCATCACTTTGGTACGTTTTTCTCACTCGTGTCTGTCAGTTCCTCAAGTAGAAGTCATCCTTCTTCCAACAAACTTTGAATGAGATCACGAATTTACCGCATAAATAATTTGCTCCCATTTCTTTACAAAACTATCATAATATAATGCTTTCTCAAACTATCCCAAAAATTTGTATCTCTTTCCACATGTTTATATTGTAATACAAGTTATGGTAGTATAACCTATTAATCACTACTAGATCATCTCATTCAACGACAGATGTCTAAGTTGCACGTTACATTACACAAGTTTTGGACCTTTCAGATATTTCAGAGTTTAGTAGCACGAAATATAAACTACTTACTTTCTAATGCAAGAATTTTCTCTCTTTCATCTTCTCAACTTTGGTTTGGAGATGTTTTATGGACAGCTAAACAATTGTACATGCGATAGTTATAAGAATTGTATTTTTTTACGATTCCAAGAGAGGAAAAATATATACCAACTATACATGCATATATAGGTTGATGATTTTGGGTGAGCCAAGTAGATTTCATGTAGGGCGTTAATATTACATTAAGATGTCACAATAAATCATCCCAATAATAGAATGGCAAATAGACTGCATGAGATGAGAACTGGCCCTCGTTGTTTCTCACTCCTTTCACCATATAATGCTAATTGAATGTAAACCAAGACGATATGCATTGTCAAGTATTTATTACTAGAAGCTACATAATTAATTTCACATGCTTATTACTTCCAAAAAATGGAGAAAAGTATGTCAAGTGAAAATAAGAGAAAGCTGTGATTTTTTAAAGAAAAAGTAAAGGGTATACAAAACACTGCTTAATAGCTGATGTTTTATGAATAGAAATGCTTTCTTCAATAAGTTTCCATGTTTATTGGACACAATAGGAGATGTAGTTGGATAGGTTATGGTTAGTGCTTGTTCCACTGGGAAAGGGAATTTTCACTTCTTTTGTGAGATTTCATTTATCTGTAAATCTTCATCATCAGGTGAAAAAGTGAAAGTAGGTATTAAAATATTTATACTGCAACATGCAACATTGTGTGAGAAACCACTACTTTGTTTGATATGTGAATTTTTGGTGGAAGAAGTAGTAATTAAGCGATTAATTATTTTGAGACAAGTTGTGCAACTTGCTCAAAATCTCTCCTTTCCAGTATAAAATAATAAAATCTCCATCCCACCAGATTCTTTCCAAAGTTGAGGAGAGAAAAGTGCTCCTTAGCCTACTCAAAAATTTAGGAAGCATTTCTCCTAGCACTAAAATATTAAACTGGTTGACTCTATTCTATTCTTGTTGTGAGGTGAAATATGAAATTAATGTATTTGTTGCTTGCAGCTCCAAATTGCTCGAGTTCATTTGTGAGCTTGTGGAATCTTCGCCCACAGTCCAACAACACATGATTCAAAACCGAGGCTTCCTAGTCATCAGCTACTTGCTCCAAAAGGCATCACGGGAACATTTGACCATCCAAGTCCTCTCTTCCTTCCTCCAACTCACTAAATACTTGGTTACCTGCTGCCCAAATGCCAACAGCGAACTCCTTCTTAAACAGGTCCTTATTATTATTACCAAGTACATACATACATCCACAAAATGTTTTCAACTCTAACAAGAATCTTTTCATACTCAACTCTTTTTTTTTTATTCAGAGTAGCTTTCTCCTTTTACAATTTTTCACTCGAGTTAGCAACATTCCAAAGCAAGCAAAGCAAGTTTTGATTATCCAAGCGAAGAAATGAGCTTGAGATTTTGCTTTGAATAGAGATTTTTTGATTTAATGTGGAAGCATGTTAATAAATGTTATTTTATTTGATGATATTAATAGTGAAAGTTGTAAAAATGATAAATGTTTGTTTGGTCGCCAGCTGCTGGACCACATCCTGTTTAACCCTGCTCTTTGGATCTACACTCCGGTCCAAGTGCAAATGAAATTATATTCCTACCTGGCCACCGAGTTTCTGGCAGACACGCAGATTTATTCTAATGTTCGCCGCATCAGCACCGTTCTTCAGACCATGCACACTCTCAAATACTACTACTGGGTTGTGAATCCCAAGGAAAAGTCGAGCATCGCTCCCAAGGGTCTTGGTTAGTTTTTTGAAATCCTCTTTGTTGTTCAGTGCGTAAGGAGACTATATACTCATTAGGGAGAGCTAATAATGCACTCACTCACTGCATTGTTGTTTGGGAAACAAATTTGGGTGGGCTATGGAGAATTGATCTCTAATTTGGCAATTGGAGTTATTCGCTGGCCCATTTGTTAGCAGGGTGTCAGGGATGTGGAAGTATTAGTTGGGTTGAATTTATACCCTGGGAAAGCTATTTGTTAGTCTCTTTAGACAGGAGTCCACCAGTTGTTACTCCATGTGGGTTTACGACACCATAGAATAATTTATGAGTCTCTTTGTTGGTTGAATTTCAGATGGTCCACGTCCTGCCGATGCAGACATTATTGCAATTCGAGGTAAGGGAAATCAACATTTTAATACAAGGCTGTATAACTAATACAAATGTTCTTTTGCAGCTTATATTCTCCTCTTTCTCAAGCAACTAATCCTAATCGGCAATGGCGTGAAGGAAGATGAGCTCCAGAGTATTCTAAATTATCTCTCCACAGTCAATGAGGCAAGAACCCTAATCCTCTACCCCACAAATCTTCTATAAACTTTACCCATATTAAGCCCCACAATTTTATCAAAGCCTTTTATTTCTAATTCTCACTGATTGCATGTTCCACAGGATGACAATCTTCATGATGTATTGCAAATGCTGATCTCCTTGATGTCAGAGCACCCTTCTTCTCTTGTCCCTGCTTTTGATGCCAAAAATGGAGTGCGAACAGTGTTCAAACTTCTCTCCTCAGAGTCCCAACTTATCCGTCTACAAGCTCTCAAGTTGCTAGGATTTTTTCTATGCCGAAGCACACACAAGTAAGTGGAACGCTTAATAGCTCTTAAACCATATCTATAACCACTCACAAGATTCTAATCTCCTAATGCCTCTGAGCTGATGATGTGATGATATTATATGTATTTATGTATCACTTCAAATATATATAAAGACTGGATAAGAATACATGTTTCAACAAACATGTTATTTTACAAAATCCCGAATAGTAAATATGTTTTCAAATTTCTCCATAAGAAGACATTGTCTCCTATGGTATAATGCACTTGATGGATTTTCCACATGAACAATTCAGGATCGGGTGGAAAAGTTATGTTGTGCCCTCATGAATCATAACTTAAGTTTGTCCTCTTGGAGAGATTTTAGGGAATTCTCTCTCTCTCTCACTCTCTCCACTTTCTCTCTCTAGCCAAAAGACAAGCCATAAGTCATGCTATCAAATTTTGTGTTCAGCCCACAACAAAACCATGTATAGGCACAAACAAAGTAGTTTTGCAAACAGTATGGAAAGTTCAGAGCCATTAGCCTCTCGCTCCATTATCCGATTTAATAATAAGACGCGTAGGCTATTATGAGAGAGAAAAAGGGTTCATCTTAGTTATCGTGTTCTAATGTCCTAATGTTGGGTTTATGTCTCTTTCCAGGAGAAAGTACGACGTCATGAGTCCTCACAATTTGTACACTCTTCTGGCTGAAAGGCTACTGGTCCACGAGGAGTCCCTCAGTCTTCCAACCTACAACGTTTTATATGAGGTCTCTTTCTCTCTCTCCAACACCCAAATTTCATCATGTTTTCCAAATTTTATGAAAAGTTGTTAAATTCCTTTTTAGATTCTTACGGAACATATAAGTCAGCAAATATTGTACGCTAAACACACGGAACCAGAGTCAAACTATAGGTTGGAGAACCCAAGTAAGTGCCCGTTAAAACCTTTTTACACTCTTCTATTTATCTACGTTACACTGAATTGTCCTTTTTCCTCCAGTGATCCTCAAAGTGGTTGCCACACTTGTGCGACAATCCAAGCAAACAGAGGCTCTTTTAGAAGTCAAAAAACTTTTCCTCTCTGACATGACGTTGCTCTGTAATCATAATCGTGAAAATCGCCGCACGGTTTTGCAAATGTCTGTTTGGCAGGTATGTGCTTAAAAAAATACATGAGAATTGATATAATATAAGTAAGTATTTAAAGATCTCGTCATGGTTTGTTATAGGAATGGCTAATTTCTTTGGCTTACATCCATCCAAAGAATATTGAAGAGCAGAAAATATCTGATATGGTGTACTCATTGTTTCGTATGCTTCTTCATCATGCTATTAAATACGAATATGGTGGATGGCGAGTTTGGGTAGATACTTTAGCAATCGTTCATTCCAAAGTGTCCTATGAAGAGTTTCGCTTACAATTTACACAAATGTATGAGCATTATGAGCGTCGACAAACGGATAATATAACTGACCCAAGTAAATTTATTAAAAAAACACTGCAATTTCATGGCATTTATTATATATATATATATATATTGTGTGTCACTTGTGAATATAGCCGTCCGACAACAACGTCCAATAAGCACCATTTCCGGATGGGATCATTCTGCCTCAAATGGATTTGAAGCAGAAGAAGGGAGCGTTACGGTTACTGACGTAACAAATGAAGTTCTTTCGAGCAATGAGGCAGAAGAAGAGCTAACCGAAACTGCTGATGAAGAAAACAAATCTGGCACTGAGACAGAAGATCGAGAAATTAAGTCAGATGAATTCGATTCTGCTGATGAAGCAATCGGTGATAAGTCTAAAGTGGTCTCTTCAAATGAGACAGACGACAAATATATTGTGGCAAGAAATAATAAGGAAACAAATATCCAAAGCTGTGATACCAAACAAAGCAAGGCTAACTCAAACCACGAGTTAGTAGACCCTGAATTAGTTACTAATAAGGATGCTGAAGTTGATAAAAATGGTAGCTTAGACTGTGTAGAGAAAGAGAGTGAAAATGAGGCTTGCTCAACTGAACCAGAGATGCCAAAGAATTCTAAAGATAATGACGTAGATTACGACAAAAATCCTTCCACTCCCCACTCCCCTTTTAAAAATGGAATTAATGGAAAATCAAGCACAGAACCAGAGGACGACGAGCAAAGTGAATTAGCAGAAGGTGTTTATAAGCCAAAGTTAATGGAATTAAGCAATGGGAACCTGTCCCCGGAGAAAAAGTCAGAAAATGAAAACGTTCAGTTAGAAGACACTTTGGCGACGGAAGGTCAAGATTATGACTCGGAAGCATCCATTTTGTCTTCACCTGCAACAGATGTCCCTCCTTTTACTAACGGTGGCATTGCTTCTAGTCCTGAACATCAATCTATGACTGAACCAGTATCGGAGGATTCTGTGCCTGTGGAAGAAAATGAGCTACCATGTCGAGAACGACTTTCTCCATGCGATGACAATGTGATTCATCATGTTGACGCCCGACAGGATGACAATTCTACATTTTCATTAGAAAAAGTTGAATGGATCAATCCTGATAATGAATTAAAACTGTCAAAACTTTCTCCCAAACCAAGTCCAGCGCATATAAATTCCGAGAATACGAAAACTGCTGCAGTCAATACAGATCCAAATGAAGAAGACTCGGAAGAACATTTAATGGAAGGGCAAGAAGAGTGTCAAACAAATGGAGAGCACAACTTTACAAGAAATTCTACTGCAGCTCAAACTGAGGAAACTGACGAAGGTAGGATATCTCATTTTTTTTCTCCAAAAGATTTGACATTTGTGTCATTTTGTAACAATTGTGTCTGGGTGTGGAGTGGTCATGAATTATTTAACTAATGTGTCATTTGTGTTTAGGGGATGGGGCAGGAGAAAGAAGAAAATCTTCTTCCATGTTCCATCACGGAAGTCGTCATTTATTTAATCCTGGGCCATCTCACCCTCCATTTAGAATTCCGGAGTTCAAGTGGTCTTATATCCATCAAAGACTTCTTTCGGATGTACTTTTTTCTCTTGAGACTGATATTCAAGTCTGGCGAAGGTAAGAATGACAAACTTTTTTTTTCAAGCTGTCATGTTCATATACGTAATTTTATATTTATATCTTTCTAGTCATTCAACAAAGTCAGTATTGGATTTCGTCAACACTGGAGAAAATACTATTTTTGTCGTGAACACGGTCCATTTGATATCCCAGTTAGCAGATAACTTGATAATAGCCTGTGGTGGCCTTTTGCCCTTGTTGGCATCTGCAACTTCTCCTAGCGTAAGTTAAACTTTTGCCCCTTTCTTACATAACATTCTGACTACTTGTGACTCACAAGTTGTGAGATTGCGATGTATAATGTTTTTATTTATTTCATGCAGAGTGACTTGGATGTAATTGAGCCTACTCAAGGGATGCCAATTGAAGTTGCAGTTTCTTTTCTTCAAAGACTAGTAAATATGGCTGATGTTTTGATATTTGCTAGTTCGTTAAATTTTAATGAGCTCGAGTCTGAGAAGAATATGTCAAATGGAGGAATTTTACGCCAATGTCTGAGGCTTGTTTGTACCAGTGCCGTCCGGAATTGTCTTGAATGTAAAGAACGCCTTAGAATACAACAAACGGGGGGATATTGTGGGGGTAATGGATCACAAATCCCTGCAAAAGTAGCTCATTTGCACTCTCTTATACGAGGTGCTCAGGCTTCTCCAAAGGTATTTTAGTTATGTGATTATGAATAATTATGGTCTTCTTTATTTAACGATAATATGTTATGCAGAATATTGTGGAAAACTTGGCCACGCAAAACAGTCCAGTTAAAGATCCAGAAAAATTGTTACAGGATATGGATGTAAATCGCCTTCGAGCAGTGATTTATCGTGATATTGTGAGTGATATTTTTCATGTTTTATTTGTTCACAATTTGTTATAATTGTTTATCAATCAATTTATATTTCAGGAGGAAACTAAACAAGCTCAATTCTTGTCTTTGGCAATAGTCTATTTTATTTCTGTGCTAATGGTATCCAAATATCGAGATATTTTGGAGCCCCCACCAACCCCTTCTTCCAGTCCGATTCCTCATACATCATCAGAGATTTCAATGCAGGGTCTTCATCCACTTTCCAATGGATCATCTGCAGCTGCCTCAGGTATACATTTAATTGTTGCTTGCTATTTTATTATTGTAAACAAATTAGATATTTTACAAATATTTGTTCTTTGTAGATGATGATATGGGAAGGAATGAAACTATGGACAATCATTCAGGTATGGTGTCCCCAAGTTCCATCAAATTGCACACTCATACCGGAGATCTAGAGTCAATTGAAGAATGTAGTTTAAGTGGATCTTCTACAAAGGTTTGTAATCCTACTTGCATCCATGCATATATTAAATGGTTTTAATATTTCAAATGTATTCATAGACGGAAACTAGAGATTATGCTATTGAAGAGCCTTCCAAATCACCAAATATTACGCTAAAGGTTTGTTGTAATTTCATAATGTCAACAATATTTGAAATATTTGAAATATTTGATGATTACAATTATTAATAATAATAATACAGAGTGACGATCCAATGAGCGACGTGTCGTCTCAAAAATCATGCGATGATTCCAACCCAGGCTTCACAACAATTGAAGCGCATGAAGAAAGAAAAGGAGAGGACAGTTGGACTGACGTTAGCTTGAATGATGATGAGATTAACTTGAGGAAAGCAGAAGAGAAGGATGGAATAATAGACCGTGGAGAAAAGCCACAAGGACAAATAAGTGTTCTGAGTGGATCTCCTATGCATAACCCTACTCCGGGACCTTCAACAGTTACGCCAAAAGCCGAAGAACTTAACATCAAGCCCCTAATGTCCACTGAAGGCTTTCCACTTCCAACTCCAGCTCGAGAATCCAATCTGACACAAAAACTGGAGGCTGCGTTAGGTTCTGTGTGCCCTCTACTTCGAGAGATTATGGTAGACTTTGCACCTTTCTTGTCAAAGACATTGTTGGGATCTCATGGACAAGAGTTATTGTCCGAAGGAAAAGGTACAATTTTCTTGGTATTAATTTACAGAATGTTCATGTATTGATTCAAATTTTATTCGGTTTGTACAGGCCTTACAACTTTTAAACATAGTACATCTGTGGTAGAATTAGTCATGTTGCTGTGTTCTCAAGAATGGCAAAATTCCCTTCAAAAGCATGCTGGATTAGCCTTCATTGAGCTAATAAATGAAGGACGTTTGTTGTCTCATGCGATGAAAGATCATATTGTTCGAGTTGCCAATGAAGCCGAATTTATTCTTAATAGAATGAGAGCCGATGATGTTCTTAAACATGCAGAGTTTGAGGTTTGTATTTTAGAAATATCGTAGTTTACACATTGTTTCAAATGGATGGATTTATTATTAAAATTTGTATATTATTGTAGCAAACGTTATGCGCCCAAACTTTAATGGAGAGAAAAGAAGAGGAAAAAATGTGTGATCATTTGATAACTGCTGCAAGGCGAAGGGATAATGTCATTGCTGCCAAAGTTTTAGAAAAGACAATAAATATAATTTCAAATAAACATGGTGCTTGGGGTTACGACCAACATAGCGAGCAGTTGGAATTTTGGAAACTTGATGCCTGGGAAGACGACGCACGTCGGAGAAAACGATTTGTTCGCAATCCTTATGGAACTAGTCACCCAGAAGCCACTTTAAAGGCAGCCATGGAACACGGTCTTCCAGAAGACGCCATTCTTCAGGTATTTTAATATATATTAATTTATATAAATTCTTTTGAATATAATTTTTATTAACTTATTAAAAATAGGCAAAAGAAGATTTTCACACACATTTAGCAGCAACTCGATCACAACAACCCATACAATCTAATGACTTGATGGATGACAATGAACTATTATCGGATGACAGGGAATTAGATTTAGATTTAGTTGGTAAGACTTGTATATATTTTTTTCCCATTCAAAAATTAAATATATACTTATTTTTTTTTATTTCATAATTTTAGGTCCAGTTAACATAAGCACAAAAGCTCGATTGATATGTCCTGGTGTGGTAGCTGCAGGAATAGTTTCCATTACTTCCAATGAGCTATATTTTGAGGTGGATGAGGATGATCCCGAATTTCAGAAAATTGATACCGAGGTAAGCAACTTATTTTGTAAAACTTTGCATGTGCTTTGCCTCTTTTTCTCATCCGAAAAACTTAACTCTTTAATAGGCGCATTGTTAATTAAATTTATCTATCTGGATAAACTTGTACCAAAAGATGTGTGTTTTAGCCACAGTTTATTTGTTTAAAATAACGCTCTGACCATATTTTATTAGATAATCGAGATAAAATTCGTTCACATTTACTACTAAAGTTGTATACGAAGAATTTTTCACCTCGGGCTAAAACTCGGAGAAAGAGGATGCTAAATCTAAATGTGCATTATAAAGATAAGTGCAGTGAAAAATACTTTTTGTTTATTATGGTAAATTGGACGGTCGTCCCATTTTGTGCAAAAGGTGGGCCAATATGTCAAAAATTTTGAGAGGTTTTGATGGATGGTCAGAAATTCATAAGCCTAATTGTTCCTTGACTGCGTGTGATGTTGGCCTATTATCACTCTGTTTCTCTTTATTTTGCTATTTTGGATCCTTCGTCGTGTGCCTAGGCCGCTCCTTTTATACAAATTTATTCAATTTTCCGGTCATGATAATAATACACAACAAGACATGTTGTGATTTATGGCAGATCGAACCATTCACATTACTCTTTAAGACTGAGGATTTATTATGCATAAATTTATCATAAATGTTGATTTTGATTCATTCTTGTGGGATAAATAAATTCCTGAGCATTCCTCCAGGTAATGCCTTTGTCGCTCCAACTTTTTTTATTACAAGACTCTGGTGGGCATCTCTGATTACACTCATTTGTTTCTACGGCCGAGGTGGTCATGTCTCTTATGTACTCATTATTCAGACCCTTCCTTATTTGCGGCTTACTCTAAACTAATCACATTTATCTCCCATTTAAACAGGTAGGGAGGTAGTAGTAGTCCTCCCTTTCACTTCATATCGAAATATTATGACCATGTGGGAATGTCAAAAGTCTAATACAACATTTCATCAATCATTTTCCATTTATCTTTCTATTACATTCTTGAAGGATTAATTGTTCCTCGAGTTAATCATTATTTACTCATCTCTTTCACTGCTAATCATTCTTTAAGTACTTGCTAATTTGATTTTAAATTTGTTTTTATTAGTATATCCAATCTTCACACATTGTATATTTTTGGAAGCATTTGAAATCAATTATATATATTTATATATATATATAGCACTATGTATTTATTGTTGGGTAGACTTCTTGTGAGTGAGGGACTGATATTTTCCGATGCTGCTACTTTTTGGTATGTACATAACTGTAGAAAATGCATTCTTGAGATGGAGACGCGATGACGGGCTGTGGACAGAAAGCATTTAAAGCATCCACCGTGGTCACTTGTCATATAACTCATACTCCCCAATGCTTTGGTCAAATATTCTACAAATTTAAACAGTCACATGCAAACCCTTGATTACTTCCTCATCTTTTTAAAGTAAACAAAAGCAGTAAAAGTGTGGCCGGCTAAATGGTTTTGTGGAGCAACGTTAACTACCCCAATGCTTGCAATTATCATGTTAAGGAAAGGAGTTCATTAGGAAGGTTTAATATGAGACTTGGAAAAAGGTTCTTCCTTTCACAAGATCACCACCAGTCTTGTCTTGTTAACGAACTGATTTACTTAGTCTGGACCATCCACCTCCCATTATCTATACCTCTCATCTTCTACTCAGTCTAATTTAATTCATTCTGACCCCGTGTGTAATGAACATCTTTTCACGCTGTCAATTACAATCTCTTGCTTTCTCAGTCCAACAAAGTAAATCAATATGAATTTTTGAATCCATCAAAAACTGTGAATTTCAGTCATACGTCAGTATGTATGTCATGTCGATGTTTATTTATTTATCATTCATGGTATCATCAAATTGAAATCAAATCATACTTCACGGATAGAACTCACTGGCAAAATGTTGTACTTATTGTAGGGAAAGGAGGATTGTGTTGTGGAGACTGAGTATCTACAGGTCGTCGTCTGCGTCTAGGCCATGCATTTTCGTTCATGATGTGATCATATCGTATCCAAAGTTTGGTTACTTGTGGTCGTCTGGAGGTAGATGACAGACGGAATGAAAATTGAGGGGATATGCGATTTCATAGAACAGCAGGAATCTATCATCTCCTTGCCATACTGCCAAGGGTGCGGTTACAACTTGTTATCAGACCTCATTTAAAAGTAAAGATTTGCTTATGTCACTGTACAAACAGTAGGTCACTTATGGAGCTTAATAATCATCCACTTGCTTCTATTATTAAACAAACTTCATCATGCAAATTCTTATAGAAACCAATAAACTTGCATTGTAATTGGTTGGAACATTTGAGATGAGATTATGAACCCTATGCTACCTCCAGTTACTAAATAGAAATCGCTTTTTGTGAAACACTAACTTAAAGTTCAATTTTATTCAAGTAGTTTAAGGAGATGATAAGGGTCTTATTAAACTTTCAACATGTCCATATTATGGTTTACTATTTTGGTTGATAAGTTGACTCGGGGGTTTCTGACTACGCGTGATCCCTAAATTAAAATCGACCACCTAAGATGTTAATGGGATAAACCGACCGAGAGTCATTCTCATTTTTAAGTTTTCATTCACAACAACACATAAGTTACCTGCTACCCATTTTTATTATTACTCTACACTTACTATACATGCTTGACAGCAAAACTATAAAATTAGATTTCTCACAAACCCTCAATTAGCAGTTTAACAGAGCAATTTGAGATTATATGCTAAAGACAGGATAAATTAATTTTTATTTTACAAAGACACTTTTAAGATTTTTTGATTAATTATCTAGTATATTTGGCTTGACAATTTACAAAGAAGATGATGTACTGAATGGACGGCAATTTTTGAAGAAACAGTTGTGAGACATTTACATTTGAGGACCATAATTGGGCAAATTGTAATCTAGTGCCCTTTGGTTCGGATGTTCTTGTTTGGTTACAATTTATTGCGTTTGTTTACCAATTGAAATGTTTCTTGGCAGGGGATCCATTGAATCCATTCTAAAAAAGCAAATTCGGCGACTCAAAAGAACTCTTTGTTTGTGTAGGGCCCTATTCTTTAGACGTGACTCACACTGTTAATACACTACCAGCAAAATCTTGCTTTATTTCCCACAAAGGGTAACTTGTGAGGTCAAGGAGCTTTTTGTTAGATTTCCTTGTGCTTCATCAAATTCACAAGTTGGAGATGAAAAAATGCTATTTTAAGAAACCATGTTTGATTTTAAGCTGTAACCACAAAGAACTATATGGCTTATGGATTAAGGGAAATATTTTCCATTTAAAAAACCCCATGAATTTTTACGTCTGAGCAAACACAAGACGACAGGGAAGTGATTGAGAGTAATGTGACAAATAGCTATTTAGTTCCCTTTCTACTCGATAAGATGAGATTCTTTTTATTTGATTTTTATCTTTATAAAGTTTTCAATCGAAATTAATTTCCCCTGAAGATGAATAAAGTTTGTGGTTAGCTGATGCACAAGTTGGCAGCTTTATGCGTCTCGAATTGCTTTTTTGACTCTTGCTGCCGTTGGAAGGAATCTTTAATAATTGAAGTTGCTTTGTAAGCAAGTTAGTTTTTGAAATTGAGTCTCTTCTCGTTAACTGGTTAAATACTCTTGGAGTTGGCTGTCTGTTGTTCTCGGTGGGTAGTGGGAGCAATATATCTTGCCTCATCAACTACGCTTACCTTACCATCATTACTTAATCATCCATGTGTCGGGATAAACTTGGGTCCTGAATAGTGTGTGTGGTCGCTCTATCAAATTTTACCCTTCTTTCTCTCTCCTTTATTAACCTGGGGACTTATTTTTCACCCAAAAAATAATCAAGATTCAACCAACAGAATCAGGATCAGGTTACGCAAGTATATATATAATATTTACTTTGTCT
>JAQIXN010000465.1:0-38216 GCA_034698145.1 Proisotoma minuta
CAGGGGTTGGTGTCGTCGTGGACGAAGTGGTTGACGAGACTGAACAAAATGGGCAGAACCAGAATGCACCCCCTTCTTCTGCTAACGCCAGTTCTTCTGCTAACAATGGCACCGTCAACAACAGCAACAAAGACGGCCCTGATGGTGACGGAGACGTCCTCATGTTGGACACGACTACAAATGGCTTGGCTCTCAAAAGCGAAGCCAGTTCTCGACCCCCATCAGTGATGGACATGGATGAAAAGAAAAAGAATTCTTTGCCTCCTCCAGCGCAAAGTGTGGCTTCATATGCTTCAAGTTCGGGCGCCAGTAACTCATCAATGCGTCGAAACCGACTTCCACCGCCTCCACCATCTGTAGATTGGGCAACTGGATCTAGAAGTACGTCGTTTATTTTTTTGTTCATCGAAAACATTCGAAAAATATCTTTTATATAAATAATTATTCAGGTATTTTGGGGAAAAGACAAGGATCTCAAGTGGGAGCAGATGGGAAACGAATGGATGTTGACGATGTGATGTCTATTTCTTCAGTTGACGAAAGTGTGCCCACGCAAGAACTTGCGAAATTGGATCAAGATCGTCGAAATGTGAAATACATTCCATTTGATAGGGATCTTGAATTTTTCACGTATGATGGACTTGTTTTGGGGCGAAAAATTGGTGTCCAAGAGCCAGCTACTTATGTCGACACGACGTTCTGCGCTCGAAACGTTTTGGAACACCTCATGGAAGTCAAGGTTAGTATTGAAGACGTTTTTTATTACTTGATGATTTGACGAAATTTGAGTCACTGGGGCTAAACGAGATTTAAAAAACGTTGATTTCGACATTTTCTACTACTAAAATTAGCTAAAGTATTGATTTCATCCCATTTTCCGTCGATACTCGTCACTGGGGCTATATGAGATGTCTAAAAACAACTAAAATTTCACTTTTTAATCGCCAAAAGTGACCAAATTTCGTCATTGGGGCATTCTGAAACATTGTTAATTTCTTGACTTCTTACCAATCGTTTGTGTAGTATCAAATCCGAAACGTGTCAGCGGATAAATACAAAGACCTTCAGGATCGAATGATGGGTTTTGGAGGAGGCCCAATTTTTCATCATCCTGAAGCCTTCACTTTGGCTAATCTTGACGCGCTAACAAACTGGTGCATTACAAAGCCTGTGAACAAACATGGAGAGTTGTTGGTGAAACATGACGAAATTTTGTACGTGGGGGACATTCAAGGGGGTCCTGGAGGATTTGCAGAGTATATCCTTACAAAACTTCAATGGCAAGCAAAAGTCATTGGATACACGTTTAATGATGAAGCGTATGAATATCAACTTGGACCTTCGGGTCATTATCCCCGAGAAGCTTTTGAAAGATGGATGGGTGAGATATTATAAGTTTAATTAGTTATGAAATAATAATTATTGGTAATTTGGTACGATTGTCTTCATTGACTCTTTATCTCATTTTTGATATTTTTTGGGAATATTTTGAATTATGTTTAGAGCTATACATATACAAAAGCTCAAATGTTATTAAAATTGTTATAATGTGGCCACCACCTACTTCGAAATAATGCATAAAATATTTGCTATTTGCTACTTACATTTTTTAAATTATTCAACTGTAGCTTTAGTAAAGCTGTTTTACAAAAATATTTACAAGTTTGTGTTTCTTGTTAATTTCAGGTCGTGATGGGAGAAGGGGAGATGGAAGCATTTATCGTCCCGATTTTGTGGACATGTATGCTCGTCATTGTAAGAAAATATCCGGTTGGAATGGACTACATGTTCTTATTGCTGGGGGAAAAGAGCTCGCCCAAGGGCTGGATGAAGACAGAAAAGAATTGCGAGCCAAAGCTATGCTGTTAGCCCAATCTACTATTGCTCTCAAGGCCCTTCGCGAAGGTGGTACCTTTGTTATGCGGATGTACGACATGTTCACGCCCTACACCGTCGGTCTAACCTATCTGCTATATCGGGCATTTGAACAAATAACCATTTTAAGACCAGAAGCTGGAAAACTCGGAAGCTCTGAACGCTTTCTTGTTTGCAAGCAATTCAAGGGAACCAAGGCTTGCGTAGACATTGAACTCTATCTTGCAAACTGTCACTCCACTGACCACGGCTGTCATGTGAATCACAAATATCAATCTGACCAACAAGCTGATATTGTGGAGCTCGTTCCACTCGAGACGATTAAACAGGCTAATCGCTTCTACGACTACATTTACGATTCCAATGCCGCAATTGGGTTTAAGCAACTGGATGAGACGGCGCGGCTTTGCAAAGCCCTTCAGTATCGGAATGATAGCGCACTAGTACGAGAACGGGTGGTGGATATTCGTCGCAGATGCGCCACAATGTGGAATTGTCCTCGGACTTACAGACAAGAACCAAAACACATGGATTTGGCAGTGGATGTATTTGCAAACAAAGTGTTGAGACCATACCCTGAAAATATTTTGAGACGAGTTGAACGAGAGGGAGAGGTTCTCCTAACTTATCCAGTTATGGAACGGGAATTTAAGAACCCAAAAGAATGGTCATTTGTCTGCGTTGGAAGAGATCGTGGATTTTATTTGTGTAAGTAGTTGTAATCAAATTATTATTAAATTTGTGATTTCAATATTTTAAAGTTTTAAAAAAATGTATTTTGTTTTTGTAGCGATGGGTGGAGATAAAGTGTTTCGGTTTTCTTCGGGTGAATGGAAGGCAGTGACGGTGGACAATGTTGAAATGGCTGACCACACTCTTGTTTATGGGGACATTGTTGACGAGATTACACACATGGAAGGGAAACAAATCATTGTTACTGCGTTCCACATTATTGATGGGCTCATTCTTGGAAATAAGGATATTCGGGCATTGCCATATACAGAAAGGTATTTTAATTAAATATAACGACATTGATAATAATAATTTTGGAATTACAATTAATAAAATTGATTTTGTTAAAATATAGAATGGAATTGTGTGTCAAGTTTGCAAGATCAATGGACAAGACGACGCGTGAAGATTATATTCACATTCGGGCTAAAAAGGCGATGGAAGCAACTCGACTAGAGGCAGCTTTAGCTTCGTAAGTGTTTTTAAAAATGAAATTCAATAATTAACAGCTTTTTATAAAAAAATTATAAAATTGAATTTTCATTTGAATTTCTCTTTTCGTAGAGTACACAAGGAACAAGTGAGGGGACGAGGAGATCGGAAGAAACGGCCTTTAGCCCCCGTGGACATTAGTGACCCCAAAACATCTGTCCATGCGCATACTGGTTACTTGTTCCTCAAAACGATCAAAGAAGGAGGAACGCCAGCAGAATTTCTGTAAGTTTTTAAAAATAAATTAATAGAAAATGAAGCCTTTAATTATTTACTAAATTTGTTTCTTTCCTCAAACAGTGTAACAATGAACAACAGATTTTACTGGCAATTGGACGACACTGCAGATCGTAATCCTCAAGGGCCATTGCTTCCACGACCCAAAGACACTGCAAAATTGAAAAACACTGTCGTTTGTGCCCCTGCCCTCGTCCACCACATCAACAACATGGCAAATGCAGCAGGACCTTAATTGCATTCAGCATAGAAGAAAATACAAGATGATTTTTACATGATCTAATTAATTATAAATATTCTTATTATAAAATGTACTATTTGTCAGTTTCAATTATTATTATATGAACTTAGATTATCGTTATTCTTATTACTATAATTATTATAATGAAAGCAATTAATTTTGTATTTGTTATGCGACATTTTTGAAAATTTTCTAGAGCTAGTTCACTTATTTTTATCCCTTGCAAAATTATTATTATCTTTGTTAATTACTTTGTGACTTGATTACGTTTGTTACTAAAAGCGAAAAATAAAGTGGTTTTCCATGCGAAAGGGGCAAAGTGAGATTTTAATTTTTAGAATTTTATCTCGATGAAAATTCATTGAAGACGGACGAGGGGCCTAATGATCTGGCGTCAGTGTGACGAAAGGTGACGATTTTAGGTATTTTTGGTCAAGGGGAGACAAAGAGACGCTTTGTTGGCGGCCGCCGGTACAAGTATAAAGCCAGTTCATTTCACGCATTCGCAACACAACGTTGACTCTCAAAAGTGCTCTCTTCAAATTAATTCATATTTTGAGAAAACCACACCCCCTTTGTCCCCCTTTGAGAATTTTAAGGTTGAGTGGCAGCAATGGAGGACATGGAGGTGGATCCGTCCCCACCTACCCCAGGGGAAAGTTCTCCAGGTGAAAATCAGCAGGTAAATTACGTCACGCCAAAAATTTAGTCTCAAGTTCATCATTGTCTCAACTTGTACCATTTCATGATTTGTGTTGACAATAGATTGAAGAGGATGATGATCAGTCGATGGAAAATGGAATAGCACCAACCACACCCAATTCAGAACCACAAGAACAAGCAGGGGCAGTTACGCCAGTGTCGACGGCGATAATGAATCAGAGTACGCCGTCAATACCAGCACCACAATCGGTGGCCAAACGACCTCGATTAGCATTCGACAAGTTTGAGGAAACTGCGGATGTAGACAAAGAAGTGAGAGTTTTTAAAGTTTTAAATTTCTTATTAACTTTTATAATGTTGTAAATTTTTTTTAGAATCTAAGCGTAACAAAAGCTCGGCGTTTGGATTACTTGTTAAAAAAGTCGGAATTTTTCTCCCATGCTCTCTCGACGGGTGCGGGTGAGGGGACGCCTACTAAGAAAAAAGCATCTGGGGGCGTAAATCGTCATCGAATGACGGAAAAAGAAGAAGATGAAGAATTGGTCGAGCTCGCAAACACTTCAGCGGATGCCGCTATCAAAAATGGCCCCGTGTTCACTTCATCCCCTGGCTACATCCGAGGTGGCGAAATGCGCGATTACCAAGTCCGCGGCCTAAATTGGCTCATCAATCTCTACGAAAATGGAATCAATGGGATTCTGGCAGATGAAATGGGATTAGGAAAAACCCTTCAAACAATTTCCCTCATCGGCTATCTCAAACATTATCGAAATATAAAATCCCATAGCATCGTTATTGTCCCAAAGTCCACTCTAAGCAATTGGGAGAACGAATTCAAAAAATGGTGCCCCACAATCCGAACAATTTTGCTGATTGGAGACGCCACCCAAAGAAAAGCACTTGTAGAGGGGAAATTAGTTCGGCTAAATGATTGGGATGTGCTGCTAACATCTTATGAAATGATTCTTAAAGAAAAATCTGTGCTTAAAAAAATAAGCTGGAACTATCTTATAATAGATGAGGCACATAGGATCAAGAATGAAAATTCAAAATTGAGCGAGTACGTGAGGGAATTTAGCACAAAGCATCGACTTCTTTTAACGGGAACGCCGCTGCAGAATAATCTACACGAGCTGTGGGCTCTACTTAACTTTTTGCTTCCAGATGTTTTTGATTCTGCTGATGTGAGTTTCATTTAAAACATTAAAACAAGATTTGAAAGTTTGTTTTATTCTCTAATTGTTTTAATTTTTCTAGAATTTTGATGATTGGTTCAACACCGAATCATGCTTTGGGGACAGTTCGCTAGTGGAACGATTACATTCTGTTCTTCGCCCATTTTTATTGAGAAGAATAAAGGCTGAAGTAGAGAAAAATCTTCCGCCCAAAAAAGAAATTAAAGTATTCATTCCAATGTCCAAGATGCAAAAGTTATGGTACAAGAAGATATTAATGAAGGATTTTGAGTTGATAAACGGTGCTGGAAAATTGGAGAAAGTTCGGTTGATGAACGTGTTGATGCACCTTCGAAAATGTTGTAACCATCCTTATCTTTTTGATGGAGCTGAGCCTGGACCCCCTTACACCACAGATATGCATTTAGTTAGCAATTCTGGGAAATTGATGATATTAGACAAACTGTTGCCCAAACTGCAAAGTGAAGGATCTCGAGTGTTGATATTCAGTCAGATGACACGAATGCTGGACATTCTTGAAGATTACTGCCTTTGGAGACGATTTGCGGTGAGCATTTTAAAAGGCTTTTTTAAATAATGATTATTGATAATAATGTTTGCTTTTTAAAATATGTAGTACTATCGACTGGATGGGAACACAGCTCATGAGGATAGACAACGGATGATTGATGAATACAATGCACCAGGAAGTCCAACGTTCCTTTTCATGCTTTCCACTCGTGCAGGAGGACTTGGAATTAATTTGGCCACTGCAGATGTTGTAATTATTTATGACAGTGATTGGTAAAAACTATTAATTTCAATTTTTAAATTATGAATTGTGTACTAACTTTTGTGCCTTTTCTATTATTTTTTTTTCATGTGACCTTTGATATTTCCATTGGTAAACTAAAAGGAATCCCCAAGCAGGTGAGAAATTGATAAACAACTATTAATCAATCAATTTCTAATGTTTATTTGTATTTCAGATTTACAAGCCATGGACCGTGCTCATCGAATTGGTCAAAAGAAAGAAGTTAGGGTCTTCCGTCTTATAACAGAAAATGCAGTGGATGAGAAAATGGTTGAAAGGGCTGCAATTAAACTCAAGCTAGACAAGCTTGTTATACAACAAGGTATGCAATTCAATATAATTCAGTTTGTAATTTTGAAGGAAGATTAATCAAATAATATTATTTTTTAAAAATAGGTCGCCTAACTGACAGCCAAGCTCAGTTAAAGAAAGAAGACATGTTGAATTGGATTCGATTTGGAGCCAATTTAGTTCTTTCTGAAGGCGGAGATGAGAGCATTCCAGATGAAACAATTGAAACAATATTGGAAAAGAGTAAATCAAAAGATGAGGAACTCAACGGAAAGTTGGATCAACTGGCAGAGTCAAATCTCCGGAATTTTACTCTGGACACAAATCAAGATCCTGACTCTTTATACAGTTTTGAAGGGGAAAACTACAAGGATAAGAACAAGCCAATGGTACTTCCTTTAGAATGGATTCAGCCACCAAAACGAGAACGAAAAGCTGCAATGTACGCTGAGCAAATGTTTTTTAAAGATAATTTCAAAGATGAAGACTTTAAAGCGGCACCAAAGAATCCGAAACCACCAAAGCATCCGAATTTACCAGATTTTCAATTTTATCCTCCAAGACTTCATGAACTGTTACAAAAAGAGGTTTACTACTACCAACAGACTATAAAGTACAAGGTGTGTTTTAATTTTAAAAAAATTGAAATTGATTATTATTAATCTCTTACTTATGTTTGCGTTTCTTTAAACTAGGTACCTAAAGAAGATTGGCCAGATCAGAAAGAGGCTTCAAAACATCAAAAATTAGAACAACGAAAAGTTGATTCGGCTAAACCACTTACAGATTATGAAATAGAAGAAAAAGAAGAGTTGCTTCAACAAGGATGGTCAAATTGGTCAAGAAAAGATTTTAACCTGTTTCTGAAACTTCTGGAAAAGCATGGAAGGGACAATTTGGAGCTAGTAGCTCAAGAATTTGAAGGAAAAGAGCCCAATGATGTATTGGACTATGCTCAAGTTTTCATCACTCGCTTCCATGAGCTAAAGAATGGGGAAAAAATATTGGCTCAGATAACAAAATGCGAGGAAAAACGTCTTAGAAAAGAAATGGTAGATAAAGTTTTGTCCCAACGGATTTCTTCATGTTCCAAACCAAGTCTTCAGCTCTATATACCATACAGTAAAAAGACAAAGACCAAAAACGACGCTCTTTGGGTTCCTGAAAATGATCGTAAGTTTGTATAATTTTAATATCTTTGATGAATTAAATGAATTTTATACAATTTTTTTTAATATCAGGCTTCCTTCTCGCTTCCTGGTATCAAGTTGGCTTCGACAAAGATCCCAACGATCAAAAAACATGGTTTGCTGTTCGTAAGCTAATTCTTGAATCCCCTGAATTTAGATTTGATTGGTTTATCAAATCCAGGTTAAAATTAGAATATAAATCCTAATTAAGAAAATTATTAAGCAGTTTTTAACATTTTTTTTTGGTTTATCTTTGCAGGAGTCTGGATGAGCTAAGACGACGCTGTCAGACGCTTTGGAATTTAATTGAAAAGGATATCATGACAGAGGAAGAGATTGGAAAATTGCAACGAAAGCTGCAAAAATCCTGGGCTGCTGCAGCTCGTGAAAAAGAGAAAGCTCTTCAGCGAGAGGAAGCTCAAGCTCAAGCTCTTGCCTACAGCCAACAAAGTAACGGGCACAGCAGCAACGGAAGTGGAACAAGCGTAAGTCGGGCGTCAGTGTCCGGCGGTGGCAGGCGAAAAAAGAAGAGAAGATCAAAATTCTAATTTAATATTACTAAAACTCTAGGTTAAAATTTTCGTCTCCGCAGCAAAAGACATTTGTAATGTCATAAAATACTTATACACAACTTTCACCGCAATGTATTACTTTTAAACTATATAATTATAATAGTGTACACTACACATTCTAAATGTTTTATGTTCTTGTATTCGAAATCTCATTGATTTATAGGTATTTTAATTGCCCAAGAGGAGAATGTGATTTTATGTGATTTTATACCAACCAATTTAAAAAATAATAAATTGTCTTCTGTATTGTGTCGTCTTTCATTTTAACTAACTTGGTTAATTTACTCTTTTTGACTGCTAACAAATTACAAATTAAGGTAGAAACATTAATATTTAAATAGAAATTTTTAAATAAGGGACATTCCTCCTCCATAAAACTCGATTCGTTCTTGCGGCTGGACAAATGCTAGCCAATCTGAAGTGTGCGTCGGAAGCAATCCCATGGATTGACATTTGTACAACGCCAGCCCCAAATTGACAAGATTCCCAAAACAATAAGCCATCTTTTGAACAATGTGATGACTCCCTTCAATCATTTTAAATGCGGATGTGAGGGAGAACAAGGCCTGAAAACAAATTAATTGTTAATTAGGGTGTTTGTTAGTTGTTTATAAGCGTATTACCTTAATTGGACGCATGAAAAGCATTCCGACCATCATAATTGGAAAGATTGAGATGGAATTTCCTGCCATGTACATCAAAAATAGGTTCATAGGCACCTAACACAATTTTGAGTTTGTAGATTTATATAATTGTCAATTAGCTAGTTTAATTATATATTATATACCTGTTTAATGGGGGCAAGAGCAAAATCCCATGACCGTTTGACAATTAAATTAGGATCCACGTCACGGGACACTTCGGTGTGATGATGGGTGACACTGGCGTTGAATCCTGGAGGAGATGCCATTTCCTGGCGTCTGTTTAATTGTCGAAATTAATTAAAAATTAAGAAACCAAAAATATTAATTGTTAAATACTTTTGGGTGGTGTAGTCCAGTGTCCATCTTAGCTTCTTGAGCCCTCCCCCCGATTTGGACACTTGACCTCCATTTGCAGCCATATTTCACTTAATTACTGGTTAATTAAAATTAAATTAAAATTCTCAACAGTAAAGTGACGAGAAGAAATTTTGAATTTTTTATACAGATCAAAAGCCGCCATCCACAATTTTTTGACAAAAATTAATCTTTTTCTGGAAATTTCCAGTGTGGGTGTAACTATTTTCATAATTAACGTCTTTCTTAAAGTGGGGACATCTTTCACCTTTAATTTGGATGTGGTTCATCAATTAGTTGCCGAGTTAGCATTGGTTTTCTTCCGAGCACGTGTCAGTTTATGTCAACGTGTCGAAAGATGTCCAAATTCATCCTGGACCACACCCACAAAGGGAGAAGGAGGGGGATGCTGACAATAAACCACACCCCCTACCCCACACCAGCATTTATGGTTCATACATCTGTAAGGAAATGCTATTTTCCTTTCAAAATCGATTAAAAAAATAACGTTTCAATTTTCAGGGTGGGAGTGTCCCTCATTTGACACCTGACGTTTTCCTTGGTAAAGTATTCCCTCCTCCGATTCCACCCCCAGTCCTTCAAATGTCGCTGGATACCATACTCACATTCTCCGATTCTGTCGCCGGCTTTGGGAAGGGTCTGGGGGCCTTTGCAGGTCTTAAAGACTGTCCCACATTTCTCTCTGTCCACAATCCGTTAAAGGCCCCAAAGTGTGGCTACAATCACAAGAAAAATATCTCCCTTTGGTCTCGAACGGGAAGGACAAGCTTGCAACTTGCAGATTTTAACAAAATGATTGGAAACTACGGGGTTGACTTATTTCAAACTTTGTGGGACTATGATGTGGAGAGTGGCAAGAACTCTTTGAAAAGGGCGACAAAGTCGACGACAACTTCACTTGAGCTATTAGAAGGGACAGAGGGCGAAGGGATTTTTGTGACGATTGAATCTTCTTGGTTTGCAATTGATGAGGAACTTGGGGCTAAAACTGTCGAAGGGATCTTAAAACATCAAAAGAGAATTCATGGATTCGTTATTTCTGGTATACTTAATTAATTGTTTAAAACTTTTCCTAAAATATATGTAAAATCATAAATGTCATTTTTTGACTTTTGATTAGGTTTATCTGAAGAAATCGACTATTCTCTGATAGAAAAGATATTGGCGTTGCTACCTCCAGAAATTCCTCGCTATTTTCCTGGCCCTTTAAGTATCACCCAAATTTTGGAGTTGGTTGAAAGAGGAATCGACCTTTTCGACTCGTCAATTGTCACGAGGATGGCGGATGAAGGGCAAGGGTTTTATTTTCCTGAAAAAAAGTCAATTTCCGAATCCTTGCCTTCAAAAAGCGAGAATCAAAATGAGAATGAGAATAACAATTCACCTTCTCCTATAATGTGTCTAAAAGACAAAACGTATTTCTCTGACTTTTCTCCCATTTGCGATAGCTGTGACTGCTACTCTTGTCGAAAGCACACAAGGGCCTACGTCAATCATTTATTTGCAACAAACGAACTTCTAGGACCTGTTTTACTAATGATGTGAGTGAGAGATCATTTTAATTTAACAAGAATCAAATCAATTCAAACTAAATAAATTTTCTTCAAAAATTTTTGCAGTCACAATTTAACTGCCTTTGACCAACTATTTGCCAAAATTCGGGGAGCAGCAGAGGACCAAAATATTATGCACTCGCTTAGGACAATTATGACTCAATCAATTTAACTTAGCTATAATAGCTATAAATTGTAAGTTAAAATAGTTTACAACTTTATTATTTTACAATGAAACGCATAAAAAGTATTTTAAATCAGTCTTTTCTCATTAATTTCTTCAAATGACTACTACTCGTTAATTTTAATCCCGTGTAGTTTGAGTATTTGAGGGTCATCATTTAAATATGCCAACAATCCTTTACTATTTAAAGGATCAGTATGACCAGAGAAATCAATTCCCTCTCCATCCAACGTTCTCATGACCCCACCCACTGCCTCCATTAACGCGTAACCAGCACAGAGATCCCATTTTTTAATTGCAGTGACGTGAACATAAGCATCTGCTCGACCTTTCAGTACTTCCATCACTTTGTAGCCAGCCCCGGCTGCAGAAATAATACTGACATCGGGTCCAAGAACGTTTTGACTAAAGTTGGCCACATTTCCGGCATGGGATCGGGAGACAATTAGCCGCAGGTGCGAATTCTTCTGGTTGCTTCTTTGGTTTAGAAGATTGAGATTATTTCCGTGGCCTACAATGGCCCAATGAGTAACGTCACTAAAGGGTCGATGAATTACCCCAAGAATTGGTTTCCCTTTGACAGCTACTCCAACCATTGTGGTCACGTATTGCACCAAATTCTCTGTGTATTCTTTTGTAGCATCCAGAGGATCAATCCATATAGATCTTTAGTGTACAAAAAAATGAAATTAGCTTAATTTAAATTTTAAATAATTATTCTTACATATCCTCAGCATTTAACAGCTCATCCCCTTCCATCCCTTGTAACAACAGTTCCTCTCCACTGGGGTTGGAATTTGCCTTGGGAATTTCCCCCAGATCCCCTGGGGCTTCTGTATGCTCTTCACTAATGACCTTAACTTGTGGAAACGCTTTTCTCAGTCCATAATACATGATTTTATGACTATTGTAGTCTCCTTGTGTAGCACTATCTTTAACCCCTTCTTTTGTTTTCCCTTTTAGCGTTTCTTGAAGGGGACCTGACGCTCTTCTGACGGCCACCACTTCTTGCCCTCCTCTCACGGCCACGTCAATCGCAGCAGACAACAACGACCTCAGACTCAACTTCCCCAGCATTTCAGGTCCAGAATGATAGGACTCTTGTTGTGATTGTGACTGCGACTTCTTATCACCGCCCCCACTTCGGGCGTAAAAGATGAAGAGTAAAGATGCGGCAAGAAGAAGAAGGAAACCACAACGATTCACTCTCACCGTCATCATTTTTCTGTTCAAGTGCTCTGCATTTGACCAAAGTGCAGTGCAATAATACAATTGAACAGATTCCGCCAACTGGTTAGAAATTATTATATACTGTCAACAACAACTCTCTGAAAAGGATGCAAAAGCTCTAAAGCTGTACTAATGTCAAGCCTTAACTTAAAATTCATTCAACCCTTGACCCTCGTCAAACTTCCGGAAGATGCTTTTTTATCATGCCATGGAAGTTTTGCTCTGAAATTGAAGGATGCTATGCTATGCTCTGGTTTAGAACACGAAGGAATTGCATGAAAGCTTTGCTTTGTGCTGATTTCTGCTGCGTAGTGTAGCATTATATAAGAGGAGTGGAAACTAGCCAGAGCTCGGCCTGACAACAACAAGGCGCAGCTTAAACCCCATAGTCTATTGTCTACTGGTGAGTAATTGTGGATCCTTCATTAATTTTTCGAAATTTACATCCAATTTAAATTATTAGAATCCTAATTTTTGAAAATGTTTCCAAATATTATAGGTTCTCTAGTAATCTGTGTGAAGCGTCCCTTTGGTCTTGTCCAACGTGTAGCAGACTGAGGGCAACCCCGATCATATGATGGAAGAAACTGACTAGGGCTACATTGTTAAGGAAAACGGAGCCTTTAAGGACTATAACTTTATGGTTTTAAGGTTTTAAAGTTTTAAGGCCCCCTATAAAGTGTTCAAATTAAAACCTTACTACAAAAAAACAGCCACAGCCAACAAATGTGTTCCAACTAGCTCAGATTTACAAATTTTTAAATAGATTATTTAGATTTTATTTTTTAAGCAACAGTGGGAGGAACTTTTTCTTCTTTACTAAAATTGTAATGGAATTATTTAGCTAGCTAGATAGTTTTAAACATTTTTTAAAAAAATGCTGGATCTGGAAGTGAGTCCAGAGGAAGGGCTGCAACATGACAATTGGGAACTTATTTTGGGTAAGTTTTTTTCGAAAGAAAAATTGAGGAATTTTCACAGATTTTACAAATTGTGAAATCGTTTACTGGGCGTTATTTAAATTGTTTATATACTAGTTATGCGTAGCTAATCGAGTTACGTACGTCATCCTGTTGATAAATAGGTTATCGCACTGCAGCCCAATGACTGATTATTTAATGTTTTTATTGGTTATTGACAGGAATGCACTTTTCCCAAGCAGTTGGAATATTCCAATCCCAAGTGAGAATCATCAAGAACGCACATGTCATTTATAACGATCAGGTATAAACGTTTTGTTCTTTGGCTTCTTTTATTATGGAATTTAAAATTTAATTGTTTCTTTGTTTTTAGAACCCACTGGCCCACGATCTCATCTTGGACGCTCCTGGAGATGGATTTAGACTCATTTTTGACTCCAAAGCCCAGCGACTTAAACTCATCGAGATTTATAATATGAAACTAATTCGACTCAAATACTGGTAATTTAACAACAATTTTTCCTTTGACGCGTTTTATACTTACTTTGCTATTCTTTCCATTAGTGGTACAACGTTCAATGGTTCTGAAACTACGCCTACGGTGCACCAAATCGACCGCTGTTTTGGAGCCACACGACCTGGAACGTTTGACAAAGAGCGGGGTCTCTTCGTCCTTAACTTCCGCGGACTTTCCTTCTATTTCCCCGTGGACTCTCAGTTCCAGCCGCATTACAGTCACGGTCTTGGCTCACTTCGATGGGCACCTGGAGAAGCCACACCCATTCTCTCCAAGCTGTTAATTTATCAGGGGACAAATGGGCTTGTGGCAGAGGCTCCAGTGCCATCACTGCCTGGGTCATGCTTCCGTGGCTCCGTTTACGCCGATCGTTGTCAAGTTCTAAGAAACGAAGAAGGAAGTCGGACGATGGGCTTGGTCTTGGGACTTTATGCTGCAGGGGCAGATGCTCTTGAGGTGGAGGGAGCTCCAGTCCACTTTGAAAGACGAATTGTGTTTGGAGAAAGTGCCCAGAGTGTTGTGGGAAAGTTAGGGACGCCGAGCAAAATCTATTACAAATCTGATGATAAGATGAAGATTCATAGCAAGGAAGCTCATAAAAAAGTCACTTCAGACAAATCGGATTACTTTTTTAATTATTTCACGCTTGGCATTGTAAGTTGATTTCTTTTATTTTTAAATTGCAGTTTAGTTTAAATTTGTCTAATTTTTACAGGACATTCTATTCGACGCGAGTTCAAATCGAGTCATAAAATTTATCCTCCACACAAATTTTCCTGGGCACTATGATTTTACAGATTACCACCGAATCCCCTTCAGTTTAACGCTTGGGCGGAAATTTAGCTCTCAGCAATTAAATCCTAACCCTGCAGAAGAATTGAATCCCATTATGGAGAAATCCCATATTGTAGCAGAAGAGCCTCCTCCCCCCGTCGTCCCCTCTCTTCCCCCACAAAACGCAGGAGGAGGGGGAGGAGGAAAAGGGAAGAAGAAAAAGAATGGAAACGGAAATAAAGGAAAGCAACAACAGCAACCTCAACAACTTCCGCTTCAGCAACAACCTGCGCCGATTGCTGTTGTATCTTCATCTTCTACATCCTCTTCTTCATCTTCTCTTGAGAAATCTTCGCCTCCAGTGTCTGAAGGCCATACTCCAATAACTTCATTGGAAATTGGGTATGAATATTTTTTTTTTTAAAAACAATCATTTCTAAAATAAATAATTTAATTTTTGAGGTATTATTTTCAATTTTTCAGATGGGACACGCGATGGGAAGAAGTTCGAAACTTTTTATGGATTGACAAAGCAGAGAGAAGCAAGCTTGAAAAGCCGGTGGTGCTTACACGATCATCAGCCTCAAACCCTTTTGGACCCTCATTGTGCTACGGCGTCCAGGACATGATATTTGAAGTGATGAGCAATGATTATCTGGCAACAGTGTCCCTTTACTATGACTCTTTCGAAATTAATGAAGGGCCTGGGGCGTGACATTGATTTATTTTGTTAATTAACATTAAATTTTATTATTTTATGAACTAGGAACTCAATTGTAATAATGCAAGTCCAATTATCATTTATGGAGAGCTTTTATATTATTATTATTAACTTTAATCCAATTTCATTTCAATACTATATATATATACAAACATTCGCAAAAAACGTAAATATCTGTGCAGTCGTTTCATTCATCGCCGAATAATTATTGTGATAAAAACTTTTAAAAAAAGTTGCAAGTATTTTAATCTAATTAACTATTGTTATGTACAGTGCAATTTATTCAAGCAGTAATTTAGATTGTGGCATTATTTATTATGAATTATGGCAAAGATTGTACCTTTTGATTATGTATCATCCCCCCGCAATAATTAACTAGATTTTAGAAAGATTTATCCCTTGAATTGATTTTTTATATTTATGCAACAAAAGCCAGAAAAAGATAACTTATTTTTAGTGCTAGGAAACATTGTTGTTGGCTATCCCAGTTGATAAGAACAAGACGGAGAAAAAAAAAACAATAAAAAACAGACCAAGAGAGAAACAAACTTACTGACGCCATTTTATTCATCACAAAAAACAGAGGATGCATCAAAAATGACATTTGCTCATGTTTTTAATTTCTTGTAAGATCATTTTGTATTTAATTTTATTCCTGTAACTTTGTCTTATCATAAATTTTGATGTCCACAGACACTTTAGAAATCCCGAGTCAGTGCCTGTGATCATAATCCAATGCTTTATGCTGCTCAGTGCCCTTTTAGTCGTCATCGGACTAATTTAGTTAGTTTATAGTAATTTAATTGGATTCAAGTTTTTTTTTAAATTACAAGTGTCAACAATTTCAGTATCGTAATCTTATGCTTGGCAATAGTAATTCATCACTTTACGCACGACAGAGACGCCAAAAGGGTCCCAGCTTATGTAAAGAACGCCCTCATGTTTGACACAGACTCTGAGAGCGAAGAATGCATAACATGTCAAGTGGACGACAGGACACGAAAGAAAAGTGTGGTGGCCGTGTCCAAAACTAGTGAACTTGTACAAATCATAGAAGAAGGTGACAATTTTTATTCTTAACCAATTAGCACTAATTAACTATTTATATTATATTGCAGAAGAATCGAAACCTAATGTACATACCCCTTCGGCACGTAAAATGGCGAATTTGGACAAGTTTATGCACAAAGATTTGGATGTTAAAAAAGGCTAAGTAAATAGTCACTATTTATTTAAATGGTAATAATAATAAAAACACTATTTTTTATTCTTGGTTTTTGTCTTTTTCGTCTTGATAGATTTCCCTTTACTATTCATAACTTTGTTGCTCGTATCCTTTTCTTCCTTGGGCTGAAGTCGATTCAACTTAAATTTTCGGCTTTTCTTCTGCTTGACCCTTAGGGCTTTTTTATAAATGTCGGAATGTTGAAGAAGACGATGGGCTTCTTTTCGTACCAATGTTTCCGTCTCTCGTTTATTTGCCGATGCAGTCGGATTTCGCAATGCCCGTTTAAGGCTTTTGAGCTTGAGGGAGTCTTTATGAATTAGGGCTTTTGAGGCGTCGAGTTCTTTGGTTTTCTTGGAGAGTAATGGTTCATCCTCTTCATCGTCGTCTTCGTCACTATTTGCTCCGGAAAAATTGGGGACTGGCGATTTAAGTTGAATTAATTGATTTGGGAATTGGGGAGTTGAAATGGAGACGGTGGTATGACCAATTTGATAAGTTTCGCCAGTTTCTTCTTGTTCTTCGTCGTCATCGGAAGAAGACGTTTCAAGCAAATGTTGGACTTCGGGCAGGACAGAGTGAGAAGAGGATTGTTTTTTCGCCACAGATTTCTTTGCCTATTTAAAAAAAAAATATGCTTAGTTTTATTATAAAGCTAATAATTTTATTATAGATGGTTGTATTAGACAGTTACCTCTTCTCTCATTTTGCGCTTTTCTTCTGCAAGATCCTCATTTAACTTTTCTTGATAACGTTCCTTTCGTTCTTGTTTCCGTTTCCGAAATCCTGTGAGAAATTTTCTGAAAATATCAAATTCTGTATGTATTAATCTTTGGATACATGACCTTGACCTATGACCTATTACCTTCTGGCTTCAGGATCAAATACAAGAGTGAGTTTAGTTTTCCGATTTATCTGGGGTCGACCCCCTTGGCGTCGCTTTTTTGACCTGTCCACAAATTCTTCCTCTTCTCCAATGAAATCCATTTCAACAGGTCACACTCGGGTCAAACTCAGGCCAAATTCTTCAACAACGAAAAACAATAATCCAGAAAAAACTCGCACGTGTAGAACTCAGAATCTGATTCAACAAATTCAACAAACGCCAAAATGAGAAAAATGAGATTTTTTATTTTAATTGTTAGAAAATTACAAAATTATTCAGTCAATCATTTATATTCAGTCATATTCGGATCCGATGCTTATCGAGAGTCCTGTTCCTTGTTGGATGATTGTCTCATGGTACCATAAATTGGTCTCGAGGAATACTGCAAAATGAAAATACATGCAATGCATCTTAATTTACGTATATAAGTTATACTAATTTGTTCATTGTTCTTACAAATGTCCCCTGGTCGTATGGTGAAAGTGATCACTTGAGGACATTGGGCTTCACATTCTGGGGGCGGTTTCAGCTCCCAACGCTTGACGCCACTTAATTGGATCTGCCATGAGGGACGTTGGACGTAGTCAATCTGAAATTAAAAAAAAATGTCAGGGACCAAACATCAAAATAATAACGACAATAATTACATGCATAGCAGCCCCAAGGCCCGGAGATCCAATAAAAATCCAATCTAATACAGAGGATGAAGACCCTTCTGGGATGAATTGGGGTCGGGGGACAATTTTTCTCAAGCGGGTTGAGACTCCAGGATGGCAATTGCTCCTGAAATTAGCAAAACATTGTTATTTTTTCGAAATAAATGATTAATCAACAATAATTAAACCCAACTCACCATCCAATGTACCAAGGCTGGTCAAGCATTTGAGGAATTCGAGCAAAAGCGTCCGCGAGGGACGAAAAAGGGGAACTGAGGGGAAGGAATTGGCATTCGTCCTCCACAGCAGACACGCCATCCTCCTCCGACTCAAAAATATCCCGCAGGGTTTCAAACGTAATGGAAGGAGTAGAATTTTCAGCCGCGTGGACGATAATTGGCTTTGACGAATAAGCTACGCGTAGAAACTGATCTTTGGAAGGATGATTTTCCGGAGAAAATTCAATGATGGGACTTTGGTCGCGACAAAAGGCGCAGTTGGCAACAGGGCGTAAGATTTCCATGATGAGAGGATGAGAAGGCAGGATGCAGCGTGCTTCTTTCCATTTTAAGGGGGAAATACTGATGGACAATGTGATAACAGATATGGCGCAAATGAGGCCAAGCAGAGAGCGTCGACTAAATGACGATTGTTGGTGTTTTGAACAAGGAGTTGAATTGAGTACGGCGAAAATCTCAGTGGCAGGGACGCCACGGGCGTAAGCGGTGTCGCAAAGCTCTAAAATTCTCTGATCGAGTGACGATTCACTTTCGTTCCCCACCCCCATAATTGATGCAGTTAGTGTATTCACATTTCTAAAACTATTCCTAAAATGTAAAATGTCAAAATTGAATTTGGAGTAAAAAGATTTCAGGCTCTAGTAACATCCTTCTCCTCTAACGTTGAACGTGAGAAAGAACGCCACCGAATTATAAAGTTGTGGACTTGATCCCTCAAACAATTTTGGAAGAAATTCGGCTGAAAAGTTCATTACATTAGATATTTTATTAAGATTTCAGGTTTTTTTTCATTCAACAGCAATTGAGAAATTAGGATGGGAAGCGATTACAAAGTATTCCAGAGCTACTTTTTTTAGAAAACAAAAAAAAATCGTCCATATTATACATATCTGTATGTATTATAAGGGTGGACACTGTAATTTTGTTCGATGATCATGAGCATGTCCAATTACTCGTGGTAACAAAGCAGTAGAGTACAAAGTTTGATCAATAAATTCAGTCTAAAATAACAATAAAATTGTTACAAAATGTCTTTGGATGGCGTCAACGCCCAAGTCCCACCCCCTCAAACTCAGGAAGTCGCACCCCCAGAGTCAAAGCCACGTCGTTCTCGATCCTCTCGCACCTCTGACCCTGCGAATGTTTCTTTCTCAGCTGAAGAAGAGGAAGAACATCCTGACCATCCCCATCACCATCATCATCACCCAGGAGGAGGACAACACCCCCATCATCATCGAAAATCAATTGCACCCGAAAGTCTTGGAGATGAATTCTCTAGTTTTGCTGCCGCTCCAACCGCAGCGTCCCAACAGCGACGAAAGAGTCGAAAGTATAGCATGAAAATAATCCCTCCGCAATTCATAAAAAGAGGGGGCTCGGGTGGACCCAAGCTTGTTAAAAAGATGATTGACATCCTAACTCCGAAACGGGAACCATTGCCAGTTGATCTTCCTCCAATAGGGGATTCTCGAAAGGGAGATTTTATAATGCAAAGGAAATCTATGACAGAAGAAGGACAGGCCATCGACAGACCGACGCAAAAAGGGGCTGTACCTTTCATTGAGGGAGATGACCAACAAAATCCGTTTTACTATCCGGAAAATATCGAAGATTTTTTGACCTCATTTGAAGCCGAGCAGCAAAAGGTTTTTTATAAATAAAATTATTAGTTTTGTTTTAAGCTTGAGCGGGAATTTTAGTTTGAAAATTTGACTTAGGCGCGACAAGTAATGGAGAACATCCCGCCTCTGATGAAAGGAACCAACCATTTCAAGCAGAATCAAATTGTCCTCGGTCGCATTAAACCGTTTTTGCAACCTTCGTTCAAACCATGCAAGTTTAATTAAATCTTAGTTTAAAAAGACATTATATTTTCAATTTGAAATTTACCGCGTTTAGCTCTCGCGCACGACTACAAGCAAGTTGTCTGGAAAGCGCAAAACGGGCTCCATATCAATCATCTTCAGCGAGTCAGTCGCAAACTGCACACCGAATATATTATGCAGCGGAAGCAAGTTTACTATATGAGAGTATGTAAAAATATTTGATTTTAGCTTTGATATAAAAAACATTTTAAATTGTACATTGTAGAGAGCCATAAAAGCGCGAAAGATTGCGCTAGAGATGATTGCTAAAACGCGGGAATTTGAAGAAGCTTGTTTGAAAGATTATGAGTGGCTCACTACCTTTACGAAGGAAGCTTTTGAAGCTTTTCTCAAAGAAAGTGATGAGCAGACACATGAAGCAGCTAAAATGTAAACAAAACGATGATATCATTTGATTAAAAACGTTTGTAATGTTATTTTTTTTCAGGGCGGAACAAGTTCTAAAGGGAAAATTGGACAAGACTTTGGAAGTGCGACATTTGAGCATCCAAATTAATCACATGAAGACTGAGATAATTGGAATTAATGAGAGTTTAAGAGAGTGTAAATCTTATATGCGCTTCCTGGATGATATTGCGAGGGAAATTATGCGCAAAGACGAGGAAGAGGAGATACGATCTCATCATGTAAGATTAATATACTTTTCAAAAATTGACCCTAACCTAATTTAAAAATTCCTGGGCAGCGCGAACAACAAGTGAAAGAAGAGCTAATGAGTCTTCTCAAAGAAGGGATGAGTCTTCGTGCCGCCATTTCTCTATTGGAAGAAAAAACCAAAGAAATCTACCGAGAAGACGCGGACGCCGAAGCCCCGGTTGTTGGTGGGACAGCTGCCGGTTCTGTCGATTTCCTCGCCAAACTTCACCGAGAGGTTAGGCGTCATCTTGGGATGCCAGAGGAACGAGTGGAAGTAGTAGATACGACGACACAGCCTCAACAGGGCCATAGACGTCGGAAGACAAGTTTCGACGATGATGACGACGAGCCTGTGGTAGAAGAAAAGATGTCTCAAGAATTCCCCACTCCCAGTGCTATCCTAGCTAGCTTAGTGCAGCGGAATAAAAGTCGACTTGTGACTGTCGTAGAAGAAGCAGAGCGACCTGCTTTTGAGGCTCAATTGGCGATTACAGATACCGTCCATAAAAACGTGGCTATAAAAGAGGATGCGGATGGATTCAATGAAGCAGCTCTCCTCACAAGCCTCGATCTCGTTCCTGGAAACGAGGAAAGCGATCGGCGGGAACTTGCGACGTTGAGTTTCACGCGGCCGAGCCAACTCTTGCAAATTTATAGCGATATGGAGGAAACTAACTTGAGTTTGATTCAACATTCGCAATCTTCTGAAGAGTTGCTGGAACGCGTTAATCAACAGATTATGCATACAAGGGTAAGCAATTTAAGAAATTGAGGGAATTTTAAATTTGGAGCTTTTTTTTTTAAAAAAAAAGAAACAATTGAATAAACGCGGTCGACTGTTGCGCGAAGAGATAAATAAAATGCAGACCAACATTGATGCGAATGAAGAACGGGCTAATGCACTTGCGATGCTTGTCGAGTAAGTTTTATGTAATTAACTTTTTAGGATTGCCAAGATTTTTTTAAAATAAAATTTAACTTTGAAATAGAATGTTTACTGGCGGGAATTATGATGTACGACAACAACAAAAACTTTACCGCATTCTGCAGCATCATATTGCTAAAGTTTATAAGGCAGCTGTGGGTATGAATTTGAATTTTCCAGCCAAGCATGAACTAAATATTCTTATATTTTCTTTTAGGAAGCATTGACCATCATTTAAATCCCATTATGATGTTGACTTCAATCGAAAAGAATTTTGAGGATCTTATGGGTGAAATTCAGGGCATGCCGACAGAAGTGGTTGTACAAATTTCAAGGGTATGCTATTATAAATTAACTGACGCTATTTGATTACTACTTGTGTGTATTGAAAATAAATGCATTATTCAAGGAACTGGATAAAGAACGACGAGAAATGGAACGCCAAGAAAAAATGAACGCACGAAAAGCGATTCAAGATGAACGTAAATCTCGACAACATGATCGAGCAGAAGCACCAGTTATTCGCAGAGTATAAAAAACTAAAAATTTTAAAATTTAAGAATCCCCCCAAAACTCAGATAGCATTTATTTTTTTTTAAATTTACAGAAAGGACGCCCATTGTTAGCTCGATCCCACCCTCCAAAAATGGTAATCGAGTTATCCCAAGCCGAGTTGGATCGAAAGGCCGAGCAGGACGAATACGATTATTTCTTCGGCCCCTAAGGGTCTTTTAAACAAGAACAAGGAGAAATATATATAATCCCATAATTTATTTATTACTTTTGCAATTAGCTCAGAACTAAATTACAGCTTTATCAAATAGCCCAACAACATTCCTACATTTTAATACTACCTCGGGGAATTTATTTGTCTATTTAGTAATCTGTACACTTATATAAAATGGTATAAAGATATTTTTAATTATTACTATAATTATTAGTGCCCTAGGTATAAATTTAATAGCTCTTAGAAAATCAGAATTTACAAAATTGTGCAGCAGTTTATATATGAAAAATATTTAATAAAAAAAATTATTACGGTGCTTCTAAATTATTTACAGCTTTCTTCAATTTAAAGTTATTTAGTAAGTAATTAGCACTCAATTTGTATTTGTACGAAATTTATTTACTAATTATTGAGAACTAGTTAATACTATGTTAAAATGTTGTCGTCAATTGTTGATATGTCCTTGACTTTGATGAACAATTTTATTTGCGCAATCGCGCGAGCGAGCTTTCCAAAGTTTTTTTTATTGCTTCCAATCACGGGCCAAAGTTTGTTTAGCTAATACTGATTCCTAAATAAAATCTCAATTCTTGAGGTAATTACAATTACTGGCTGAGAATTGTTCAAGTTAGTTAACTTTTCGGTTTTGGCAGTGGATTTTTTTTGAAAATTGAAGATTTAATTTTTAATTTATTAAGTTAGTTTTAATTTTCTGTCGGCGTCTGTCATCTTTTTGGGACATTTTAAAGAAAATATTTTGATATTTTGATTTTCAGAGAATATGTAAGAAGAAGAAGATTTGTTAGAAAAATGCAAACAATTTAAGAAAATCAGTCCCAATTTAAGTAAGAAAGTCTTCTTCACCATTTTCTTCTTTTATTGTGTAGCAGTCTACTTCAAAAGCTTCTCGACCTAAAAAAAAAAGATATAAACAGTTAAAAATTGCAAATGGACGTATAAAAGTAGAGTTTGTGCATACCATCCAATGAAGGCGTCCTCACGACACTCGCCCGCCCTAATCTTGGCGGCACTGGCGGTGGCATTGCAGGTGGACTCGAGCTTGGGCTCGGCTGGCTAGGTCGTCGATCTAAACGCGGTGGCACTGGCGGTGGTGTGCTCATTGGCGTCGAAGCTGGCGACGAGGCCTTTGGCGTTGTCGTTGTGCTGCCGGATCCACCACCATTTGTGGTGGGTACCTCTCCCTGGCCTCCCTCTCCGTAGCTGTGGGTGTTACCGTATCCAAGTCCGTTTCCATTCCCGTTTCGGGGTCGAGCCGAAGGACTGTAAGTTTGACTCGAACTGCTTTCTCCACCCAGTTCCTCGTCTGAGGAGCAAGAGCTATTAAGTCTGGCTCTTACCGCACCCCCTGGTTTTGGTGGTGGGGGTGGCGGCACGGGTTTCTTGACCATTTGTGGGGGTGGAAACGGAGGCTCATCCATAGACGCATATTCTTGGATGTATGGAGAGGAATAAGAAGGTTCCGAGATGGGGATGTTGCGTCCGTTCATAACTTCCTGGAATGAATGCTGTTGTTGATGTTGTGAATATATATGAGAGGATTCGGATTCTTCCATTTGGGTGTGTCCATGACCATTTCCATTTCCGGTTGCCGTCATAGACATGGTATTATCTTCTTGGGACGTGCTAAAGCTTTTAGGAATTGAGGGCAATCTTCTTTTGGAACAGATTGAATTATTGCTCGAGTTGGAACTTGTGGTCGTCGTGCTTCCAGCATCTTCTAAAGAATCTGCTCTTTCCGCCCGACCAGGAAGTGCCACCCCGCCTCCAGCCTTGCGCCCCATGAAAGGGGACGCTGGGACTGGGGACACATTAGAAACCTTTTCCACGTCCCTCAAAAGAAAACTGGAGATTCCGAAACGTTCTGGAGGTTGCTGCGATTGCTGTTGACCATTTGATAGACTTGGGGAAGCTTCAGACTCAAACGCGGAGGCTCGATTTCGAACAGATACACGAGCAAATACGTCGTCACCTTCAGATGTAGAAGTAGCCAACACAAGGGACTCTCTCGTCGATGATGCAGAAGCCATAAAATGCGTTGATGGGGAAGGGGAAGTGACGACAGACGTCGTAGAAAATTCCGAAGTTATTGAATAGCTTGAATTTGAAGCTGAAGCTGTGGTTGGGGGCGTGGCCGCCAGTGGACTGGCGATTAAGCTAGAAATATGCTGTTCGTTAAGAGAGGAAGGAGGAGAGGCTTGGGTTTGTGGCAAGGGTTGTGGGGCCTTGGAAGTCCGTGACGTAAGGGCCGCCGCTGATGCCGCTGATGCCGCCGCCTGGTATGGCGTGGGTCGAGATGACGAAGGGCCCTTCCGAGCTTCCACTCCCGCTCCCGCTTCCCGAACTGTCTGCAACAAAGTCACTGAAGGAGCCGTTTCTAAAAGTACCACAATTAACGAAGTTCACTAACTCAGTTCTCTGAGCTCTAATGTTTTAGGAAGTGAAAGTGAATTGTGTTTTACAAAAGTGAAATATTTAAGTTTGCTTGCACCCTGTATCTAGTGGTAAGTAGTAAAGTGACAGGTGAAGTTGATTGTTGGCTCATAAAACGTTAGCTTTGGGTTTTTTGATGTTAAATGCTCCATAAAAAGGTGATAAAGCAGAGTCTTTATGGTCATAAAAATTCCCTTTCTCCTTTTCTCAACAAATGGCCAATTAGTAGCTGCAGTTTGCAAGATAAAACATAAAATTGAACTTTATATGTACTATAAGATTTAGTATTGAAACACCCTGAACAACTTTCTCCTCAGATTTTGTAATCTAAATGAAAATCTAATTTACTTTCTCCAATAATGAGAATCTTTAGTTACAGGGTCTTGTTAAAACTTTCACTTCCTTTCCTACTAATTAGTGTTTTCTAATTCTAACTCTGGCTAAACTAAACTAATTACTATTCTAATAATAAAGTTGCTATTGTTCAACTCGAAATACCATTACCTGATTTGGCAGGCCATGTCTCGAGAAGATACTGAAGGACTTTTATGGGGGGTTGAAAATGGAGGCTTTCGGGGGTGTGGTCATAGTGGACCATGAGAATGGGACCAAAGCTCTGGGCCAGTTGGACCGGACCCATTTTATTCCGGTCACTTAGTGAACACACGAGGCTCAGATGCTCCAGAATTAGCAATAAGGTGCACTAGAGAAAATAGTAATAGAAAGTTAGTTTTGAGAGACAGACAGACAATCGGTTGGGGTGAAGGAGTTGGTTGGGGATTTATTTAAAGTGACGCATAATCTTTGGAGAAAGTGAAGTGGAGTCACTTTTACAAGTGTTGAATACTAAGTTTCCGAGAAGTTTCCGAGAAAGTTGCCAAATTACGTTGCGACATGAGACTTGTTTTGTACAGGGTTCCGGAAATTAAAAGAGAGAAATCTGATGGGATGGAAGTGTTTAGATATACTTTTCGAAAAAAAGGGATTTTGGAAAAAAATAAACTAACAAAGCGTTCTTGCAAAAATGCATAAAACGACGAGAGAAATCTTAAAATCTAATGATCTTATTTTACAACGCAAAATTACTTGAAAAATATAATTATCGTTTAAAAAAATGAATAGTGCACAAGTTAAGTTTAATATGCAATTTTGCACTTTTATACTTAATTTTAGTAAAAATCTAACCAAAATATTTTTTCTTTGAGACAGCTCGAATATTTCAACTTTCCAAATTATGAAGAACTTTAACGAAACTTAATAATTTCATCAATTCAGCAAAAATGCAATAATTACAATAAAGCACTGCATTTTGTAATCTTATTTGCTAATTTAAAGAAACAATCTAATGGATTTTACCCTTCCAAATTTTGCAAAAATCTCACAATGGCACCCAACCACAACATTTCATACTCATTTATTCTCAAGATTAGAGTCTGTCTAGACTGTAAAACATGAGTCCTTGTTGCAACTAAATAAGTTTCCCTTTCACTCACTTTCTCCACACAATTTGTTTGGTACAAGTACAAACATACTACATTGTAGCATTTGTACATACTATAAAGCTTAGTTTATTGGATTATTGATTGGCTTGGGAAGAAACCACAAGCAAACTGAATATTTATGTACAGGGTGGCTAAAATATATCTACTTATCTAGACTTACCCGATTAGGTTTAGGCAGACACTCAATAATTGAGAATAAAAGTCGCGCATTTCCTTCAGGGTCGTCCGGCAGACAGACGCCCAAAGCGTCCACCAGCATTTGGTACAAACATTTCGTCAGTAATGGTTCAGGGAGCTCCCTTAAATAGTCTTTTAGCACCCCTGCAATAAAAAGTATTATTTCAATACATCAGTACATCCGATTACACTTTATTTATGAATTATTATGAGAGAATGACTTGATCAGATCGAATTTACAACTTACAACTCGCCACTCATTTCCATAATTAAACATGCAGCTACAAATTGGATTGCGTGCAAATGGACTTGTAACCTATTTTTAGTGTTATTAATTAATTGTTGGGCCTGTTCCCTTAATTATATGGGGATAAATCAAAGGGAAGGTGAAAATTTGTCACCCTGAAGCGAAATTCCACTTGGAAAATCAATAACTGGCCACTAAAAGTAATTTTTGTTTGGACGATTGCTTTTGGAAAAATATCTTTTTGTAGAAGAGGAGCCAAAGTGGTGACCTGGAGTGAAAGGTGAGCAAAGTTCAACTTTTTCTAAGTGGAAAACTTTCTCCACCTCTTCTATCTATTTTTATACAGGGTTTGTCACATTTAAACGGACAGAAAAAAACAATTTTTAAAGGACCCTGCAAAGAAAAAGTTGCGTATTCATTTTCGCCTCCAAACTCCAAGTTCAAGTGGAGTGAAATTGAACAGATTTGATTTCCTTAAAGTTTTTTGCAGACCAATTTTTACGCCTCGAGGGAAAGAAACTCTTGAAGAAGAAAGAGAGAAAAAGAAATGGAATTTTGGAGGTTCAGTTCATTCCTAACAATTTTTTTCTGGCTCTAAAATAAAATAAAATCATGGGCTTTGTGATTGTGAAATGGCCGAGAGAAAGTGGTTTGAAATGCTTTTTGGGCTGTAAATGCTTTAATTACCCTTATATACAAATAGTACGCTGTGGATTTTGTTATAAAACGTTTGAGAGAATGAAATGACGTATATTAACTTTTGGCAATTAAATAGCATTTTAACCTAAATTAAACTCCAAATAATATTTTGCTTAAACTTACCCGTGATAACATTAATATCCGGGACATTTTCCGCACTGAGGTCAACCCCTCTAGGACTCCGTTCAAAGGCTTCCCTAAGGGCCCCCTTTTTGCTGGCCGAGCCACATAACCTGTATAGCCCAATAATGTCTAGCCCGCGACGCTCAATCTCTTCAATGCACCGCTGTACAATGAGAGGCACATTCAGTCCGCTTTCCTCTTTCCCCACAACGGCCGCCAACTGCGCCCCAAATAAGCCCAGTGCTTTAGGTTCTCGTGCAAATGCGGCTTCGGGTGGCGATACGCGGAGCTTAACATAGAGCGTTCCCCTGGGCTCTACTTTAATAGCCAGTTGGTAATAGTTTTCGGCGTGAGTGGCGGGGGCGTTGAACACGTGGAGCAGGTTGATCGTCCCTTTGTAACAGAGTCGATGTCGCAATTGAGGATCCCAACTGTAGATCAGGAAATCAAGTTCCCGATTGGAAATTAGGTCGAGATCAAAAGTTTCATCCCAATCGAAATTCTGATCCCCTGTGCAAACAACAGTACGGGCTTTGTGGACGCGATCGCATTCTAAGACGCAGTAAAGGTCACGAGAACGGGATGACGCGTCACTTGACTTGACTGTGGATCGAAGGGCGCGCCCTGCCAATAGGTGGACACGCAGGATTCCAGAATGACCAGTTGGATGTGAATTAGGGACGTCGTTTGGAGTTGAAGTTGAAGGGCGCTCGATTTTATAGCGGGAAAATTCAGAAGGATTGATTGTCAACAGCTTGGATGAAGTGGAAGAAAGTGATAGGCCAGCGCCTGTAGAACTAATGGAACCTGAACCTTGGGGTGTAGTGATTGTTGAAGTGATTGAGGCTCCAAGGGCACTTCCAGGACTTGCGCCGACGCCAGGGATGGCGAGAGGAGAGCCACCCCCAATTACATGTCGACCAGCAAGGAGGGCGGATGTTGCAGGGCCTGGAATTGGAATATGAAACCATTTATAGTAGTTTATGATAGCATCTGGGGCAGTTTGAGAAAATGCCAAAAATATCAAATAATTCCACTTACCTACATGACCCAAGGCTCCAGCGCCCACAACAGAGTTTAGTCTTGCTGAAATTTTCTCAGACTTTGCTTCCAACTCTGCCAGAGCTAAATCATCCTTCAAACTTTCCCTAGATAGCAAATCTCGTCCGATAAGCGACCGAGACAGTATTTCTTTCCGTAACAAACTCTCATCTTTTTCACTAGAAATGCGCTGCAGGAGCGAGGAACTTGGAGAGCGTCGTCCATCTGTGAGACTCGACAACAAATCTCGCGACCTCGAAGGCGTCACGCTCACAAGTCTTCGGAGGGGATCCGAACTTAGAGATTCTTTTAAGGAACTTGCAGCACCGGCTGGTGGCTCGCGGATTCCCAAGGCGGATAAGGCGGAAGACGCGGATGGAGAGCGACCAGTAGAAGCGCCAACGCCGCCACCAAGTGCGCGCGCGAGCGTGGAATCTGCTCCACTTAAAGTGGAGGTGAGATGTGAGCGGTAGGCGTAGTAAGGCCGGGATTGTTCTTGCTGTAAATTTTGGGAGAAATTTTAATACTTTGTATGCGGAAAATGTTTTAAGAAAGTTTAATAGTTAATGGACACAGCAAATAAAATTATGGAAATTACAGATATATAAGAATAAGATATAAGAAGAGGAGAAAGTTCATTTTTGTGTGCTTGAATATTTCACATGGGAATTGTATGTGGTATGAAAACTATTCACTGTTATTTATCAACTGGAGAAAGTTCTATATATTGTGTATCATGTTTGTACTTTAAAGATTGTTTGTAAGGTTAAAGAGGAAAGGATGTGATTTGTAACATGTAAGTAATTGGAGAACGATAATGTTTAAGATGTGTTTGTAAAATGTTGTATTTGTACTTATCTGACCTGTCTCTGCTGTTGTGCCTCCCATTGTGCCAGATTGTTCAGATTTTCACGTTCCATACTTTCCGTTAATAATTTCAACTGTCGTTCAGTGCGCTGGAAAAAGGTCAACCATTCACACAAGTCCAGGTCGAAGGTGAAGGTCAGAGCGACGAACACGAACGGTGCGAGTTCAATTGTGCGTCAATCAGCAATCAGTGCACGGTGCGGAGGGAAAAGGGAAAGCAAAAAAATTCAATCAGTCAAAACATTCAAAGTGAAAGTGGGCTATTATGATTAAATTAAAATGTGTGAAAGTTGTGCAATAAATAAATTAAATCATTTTATTCATTCTGAATTTGTACTCGAGAACAATTTCATTCTATATTAAATGTTGCATGCAAAATGCTCATAAAATTTCATGCATCTTGTTTAAAACTATTTGCTCTTACTTAAATCGTGATTATTTTATAAGCAATAGTAAAATTGAAATTTGTAAATAAAATTGTGTGTGTATTTGTATTCAACTGCTTTTCCATATCAGTGTGTACTTGTACCTTTACTGTGAAAAAAAAATCAAAAGGTTTAAACCAACTTACCGTCCTTGCCCTGTCCAAAAGTGTCAAATTTTCCGCGCTGTACGTCAACTTGGCCGCTTTTTGCGTCTGAATAAGGTCAAAGTCCCTGTTTGTTTTGAGGCGCTCGTAGATGGCGGAAGTGGAAGGGGCGCGCGTCAGCCAGGCGCGATATTCTGCTGAGGTGAACACACTTGGACTTGAAGTACCCAACCCTTATAATCATAATTATTATGTGCAAATGCATATGCGTCAAGCAGCACAACAAAGTAAAACATGCAAAAAGAGAAAAAGAGAAAGTTTGGACAAAATTTAGAAAAAAGTTGCAGAAAATTGAAAACGAAATGCGATAAAAATAATTGAATGAAACAAAATTAGAAACAACAAAGTTGCAACTGGAGAAAGTACGACAAAAAAAGCGAAAATCATCTGGGGAAAGTAAATTTTAAATTGGGTTAAATAATAGATAGACAAAAATAGAGTCGAAAACATCTGGAGTGTTAAATAAACTTAATAAATTTTTAAGATGGGATTACATAACGGAGAAAGTGCAGCTATTTTTAGGAGAACTTGGAGAAAGTTAATTGCTAATTAAGATTGCTTTCGATTACGCAGTTTAATGGGAAATGGTGAAAGTTTCTTGAAATAAAATTGCATTGGAAGGGAAACAAAATCAATTTTATTTTATAACTACCGATTACGCAATTCTAAATAGTTTATATAGTATCTACTACTAAAAAGAGTGAGCGTGAAAGTTAATGCAATTACGAAAGAAGGGGAGACAGTTACAAGCAAAACGTTTTTAGTCTGATGAGACTCGGGACAAGTGGAGGACATTCAAAGAACAATTTGGACTCTCAAAGTCCGGAAATTAGTTCACACTTTTATCCACTTTCTGTCTACCAACGCAGACAGGAAAGCAAACAAACTTATTTGGGACTTTGGGCAGACTTAGCTAAAGTTTAGCTAAAAATCCTGACAAAATTGAGAATTGAAAAGCTATTTATTTTTATAATGAAAATTGAAAATTCAACATTTTTTATATGCTGAAGCGATTTTTAAAAATCTCTTAAAATGGGGGAATATGCAGACAATTTATTTAACTGTAATTAATGGGGTACAATTTAGCCTAAATTATTGAAAATAAGCTTTTTGACGGCATATATATCATATATCTGATAGTTAATATACATAAAGCAAGGCGACAGTGAAAGGTTGAAGTTTTGGCTTCATTCGCAAATGAACCTTTTTTCAAAAGAAAATCACGCACCTCTTTCTCTCCTCGGCGTAAGGGGCATTTCAGGGGCAGACAAAGCACCATCACTCTCATCCTGAGAGTCCATCCCTGCGGCAAGCAAAAGGGCACGACGCCCTGCCGCCGCTCCACCCACGCCCAAATCCACCGTCCCCCTCTTGTCGAATCGGACGTTGTGCTTCCGACCCCCACGACCACGGATAAGGTCTCGAGGAAGGGAATTTGAGCGTCCATTTGTGAGGCCAAGAGAGCGGCGCGTTGCGGCAGGAAGAGCGTGCGCCGAGCGAATTGACGAAGGATAATTACTCATGGCTTCGGAATCTGAAGCGTAGTCCAATGGAGCCTTACGACGCACATTGGCGAAGAGACCAACACCGTGAGCTATTCAAGGAAAAAAAGTTGGTTTTTAGACACCCTGTATATTATTGTGTGGCTTGGTTCACACAAATTGTGAGCTTTGCTTGTTGTGTTGTATGAGTACATATTAAACAAGCTCATTTGTACACAGCCACAAACGACTTAACTTTCACTTTCTTATTCAAGAGTTACTACGAATGAGAAAATTTGTTTACGGGGTGGAATTATTTTATTTACTTTGTCATCTTAGTTTTACAGATATAAGAGGGTAGAGGAGCCTTTAAAGATATTTCTTATTTGTTCGGATATCACTATATGAAAGAGATTCAATTCTATCCCCTACCGATAAAGTATTTATCATTTTCAAATTTTTTACTATCAATGAGGAATAGTTTCTCTTAAGATTTAATAAAATTAAATAAAATATCTGTTAAACTAAAACAGTTTGCTAACATTGTACGTCGAAAATAGATTTATAAATAAAATGGTGTGTAAGCATAACTTTAGATGACGTTCTCCAGAATGAACAAATTACATATTTGTTACATTGTAAATAAATAGATGCATAAATGTTTGAAAAAGTAGTAAATGTTTTTCTTAATCGAAATATTTTTTTTACTGAATAAAGAAAAAAAAACATTGATTACAAGTGGTAAAGTTTGCCAAAATAGTTTGCCCACCCTGTACATTCAGCGATTCAACATTCTCTGCCCTGTCAAAAACAAAGTTGGACAGTTTGCTTTTCCCTGTTCTGACAATTGCTCTAATTTCTTTTGTTCTCTCCATTCTTTGGGGACTTTACTGACTTTTCTCTGGTCACCCATCCACCAATTACAATTATGTATATACACAGAGCCACAACAAAGCAAGGACCATTCACAAAACATTCTCAAAGGAGTGTAAATATTTGGTTGTAATTTTCATATCAACTTCAAACCCAGTGAGCAGGGAAATCAAAAGTTACAAACGGATGTAATACTATACAAAATGTAAAATGTCTCTGCACTGCGGCTTCCATTGAAAACTTTTTCTTTTTGAGAAAAATGTGGAAAGGAAGACTGTGCTTTGATCTGCCTCTGCCAATTTGATGGCACAAGTTTAAGAGAGAGTAAATGTTGATAAGATGAAGCGTGACTGTTTTCCCTTCTTGAGCAGGGAAAATTCCAACGCACAATTTAACGAAGACATGTAGACACGCAGGGAGAAAGTGAAAGTGAAAGCAGTAAATTATTACGACAAGAAAAATCTGGCAGGAATTTAAAGCTGGGTAAAAGTAAAAGATAGGAGATTTCTTTAAGAGTTTTAAATAAACTGCATGGAAATTGTTGTTGGAAATGGGCGTAAGTGGACCAAAAATGAGCAGATGATCTTTTGATATCGAGTGCACCTTTATTATTTTGGAATAATATTTTGGCGTTAAAATGCAGCATTTTTACAAATGTTGAAATGAAGAAAAATGCGACTGAGTTTAAAGTTTTAAAATAAGAAGTACAACATGCTAACTAAAATCGATAGCAGAAAATAAGTTATTGATAGTTTATCAGTAAATTTAAAATTTAAAGACCCCCATTTGTTTTTAAAAATCATTTCGATGTTAAACTGCAACATTTTATAAAATATTCTACTACTTTCTAAATTAATAAATAGATGGAAAGCTTTAAGAAATAATAGATTAATTTCAATTTTGAAAAGCGAATAATTTCGGAATCGTTTTGTCAAAAGGCTCCTATTTTGCTTTGAAAATCATTTCGGTGTTAAACTACATCATTCCAATTTCAATGTGAAAATAGACAGCCATCTTTCAAAGTATTCGTCTAAAACTTTCAAATAACTTGGAACTGGTGTAAACGAGTTAGGATTTTACAAATGGTAATGTCATCCCATTTGCATCTTAATGGTGCCTTTGCCTTATCCAAATTATTCAAAATCGACGTCAAACAATGACATGTTTTACAAAATCAAACTCTACGCCACATCCATCATTCAGATATGTAGACGACAGACAGACACGTAATTCATTCTCCTAACGCATCTAAATTCTAAACTAAACTTTCTCCCCGTCTCTTTCTCCCTCCACTTTGTTTAGTTTGGAATTCGTAAATGAGGCCTCAAATCTTTTGTCATTGAGCCAGCTATTGATTTCCTTTCCTACAAACTTCCGCTATAATTTATGCCAGTCTTATTTACTCTTCACCCACCCACCCCGTCTGTCCGTCTGTCTTAATGGGACAGCTACAGAGTTTGTTTATTTACTCTTTGTGGATGGCCCCAAACTCCTTCTTTCCGTTGAGATGTAATGTAATGGCCTGTTCTGTAAAATGTTATTTCTTTCTGAGGAGAAAGTGAGAGTGTAATCTTCTGGGAGCGATTTCCTCCTCTCATTTTTCTCCTCAACCAAAGACACTTTGAAGTTTTTCAAGAGAAAGCTACTAAAAGTAGTTAGAACCTAAAACAAAGTTTAGTTCCCAACTTTCACCTGCCTCAGAAATTTAGAATTTTATTTATGGCTGGGGGTCAAAGAGCAAGACAAATGAGGAAGATTTGAGCTAATCCAGTCAGCTATCATCATTTTTATGCAAAGCTTTGGTTAATGATTATAGCTTTGTTGATGCAGGGTGTAAAAATATTATGATGGAATGACATCTTGTTTTCTGCCGTCAGATAAATGTCAAGAGTTTTCAAGTTTTATAAACAACTTTGTGTTTAGACAGTTATTGGAGAAAGTTTGAGTTTGCTATCTTATCCATCCATCGTCTGGCTTGTTAGGGCTTTAACTTATTCATGAGAAGGAGGAGTAATTGGGTGTAATTATGGAGTGAAAGCAACTCGGAAAAGAGCGAACAGATATTTATCATATCTCTATACGTAACTTTTGATTCTGCTTCGCAATTCAAGTTGAGTGAAATTATGACATTACTTTACTCTGTAATCAATTTTGTTTTGCTTTTGAATTCTAGCCTTTTCATCAAATTCAATGAGCTTACGCCTTTTCCATGTTTTAACTATTAACCAAAGGCCCAATTCATTTCAACTCATTAAACTAAAATTTAGGTTCAGAGTGAGGAAAATGAAAATGGGGGTTTGAATGAGAAGTTTGTTCAATGCCTTGCCTCAGAGCATTGGATCTTGAATGAAAAAGTATCAAGTATTCAACTTCATTGATGAATACTGTGTCAGATTAGTTAAATAACTGGGGAACAGGATCTGCTCATTATTCCAGATTTATGAGGGCTTTAAATGTAAATTCCTCCATTGATTTTACTTTCCACAAAATTTACGGCTTTGAACTTTTCTCAAGTCTCTCCACTCGAAACTGGATAAATTATTACTTGAGATTCCTTGAGAACAATATTAAAAGTTAAAAGCTCTTACCTTGTGGATATCTGGAAGATGGCGGAAGACCTGCTGCCCTGAAATCGCTCGCCACAGCGCTCGCAGTCACAGGCCTTGTATTTCTCGGCATACTTCCATACCACGAGGGTTCTGCGCCCCCACGACCCAAACTCAGTCGATGATCGCTCCCTGTTCTCAACATCCGATTGCGTCCACCTGCGCCCTGTCTTTGCGGCCTTGGGCCCGTATAAAATGTATGAACTTTCTCCGCCAAACTCTCCAATGTTTTAGGATATGCCCGATCAAAGGGCTGGAAGTGTTGGGGTCCGATGGCCGAGGAAGCTCTTGGCTGCTCGGTGATGACGGGTGGGGGTGGCTGATATGAATTTGAGGGTGGGGCTTGATGTTGGGCTTGAGGGGGTGGGGCCTGGGGATGTTCTTGTCGATACCACTCATAGGGGGGTTGGTAGGATGATTGTTGGGAGGATGGGCGTTGTAGGGAAGAAGGTTGTTGGTGGGAGTGGGAGTGGCTGGTGTAAGGGTCAAAGTCGTTGTATTGGTTTCGGCGAATGGGAGGTTGAGGAGCTTCCAGCAGTCTAAACAGGAAAATAAAAGTTGGGTAAGTTAAAATGTTTTTTAAAAGCCTGCATCCAAGCTTTGATTGCATTGATGATAGGATATACATTTTTGTTTTAACTTTCGTTTATAAAAACGGTTTTTGTTGCCTGTGTGTATTTAACTACGATAATTTAGATTTAGGAATGTGAATACTACTAAATACGATACTAACAAATAATAAGCTGCAAGAAGTATGTAGATGATGATCCGAGTTCCATATCTGATATGTCACTTTCACTTACAGACTATATTTCTATCTTATGTTTTTAATTGAATTTTCATAAGGGTTTCAAACCGAGTTTTTTGATAATTTAAAATGGTGCATTGCAGCAAAAAGTAGAAATAAAAAAATGAAATTTTTGTTGATGTATCATTTGGTGCAGTTACAGAGTTACGAGAAAGATGAAGACATACCTAAAATCGTCATGCCTGGCCATCCTTGATGAATTGGAGTAGTCCGTGACATCGGGAAGGTGATGTTGTTGTTGTTGGAGGGGAAGGTTTGCGTAGTGGGGCTGCCCTTGTTGGGACTGATATGGCGAAGCCTGATGGCGGGACAGGGAATGCATGGACGAAGGGCCCCCCACATAAGGACGACCCCCCATCGCCGAAGGTTGAGCACCGAATATCCTCTGTCCCTGTTAAAAATGAAAAAGAAAGTCAAACATTAAACATCAATGGATGAATTAAGACAAAGGAAATAATCAATTATCAAAGAAATTCTCAAATTACCCCACATCAAAACTTCCTTACCTGTGTCTGATAATGATTCTGCATCATTTGATTATGTTGCTGAAGAGGTCGACCCCTTCCCAAAGAATGCCCCATGACCCCAGGATACCCGCCCATGGTATGGTGCACTTGAGCCGGATGTCGACCCCCATGGCCATAAGGACCTGGCCCAAGTTGTCCCATGAGGCCACCATTCTCGTCACTCTCGTCATACTCTCCGTCGTGCTCCAACTCTTTTTTGATTACCACAACGGGTGGAAGTTTTGATTCAGAACGGAGCATTGAATGTGCACTTCGACCCTTCCGCTGTCTTATGGACAGCACAAGCCGTCGAGGGATGGACATGAGAATGACAACATCGTCCAAAGACATATGCGTCACATCCACAAGATTGACTGCCAGGATTTCGTCGCCTACGCCCAGACATCCGGAGTTGAATACTGCAGACTCTATTGCTATTCTTGAGATAAAGACGCCGTCATAGCGGTCGACGCCATTGCCCTCTCGAATATAAAGGCCGAGGGTCTGGCCCGGACGTTTCACTATCTCCACAAAGTGTACGGAATGTTGCAGATCCTGTAGAAAGTTGGAAATGAATTTCGTAAAGAATTGATATATAAACATGAGCATTAAAATGAGAGAAAGTAAATGATTATTTTAGAACCTTGGGGGAAAGTTGAAAGTTTGTGTTTATTTTATTTGCGTGATAAGAGTGACAAAGTGAGAAAGCAAATGAGTTCAATTTGTAAAAGAAATTGATAAACAACTTTATTAAAATTGTAGAGGGTTAGGGGAGATAAAATATGTTATACCAAATGAAAATAGGTAAATACAAAACAACTTTATTAAAAATGCAAAAGAAAGTTTTGAAAAATTAAGAAAATTGTGTTGAATTTGAATGAAATGAGACACGCTGCGAAAAATGCTAAACAACTTTATTAAAATTTGAGTAAAGAAAGTAAACACATTTTATGCAGGGTGTTCTAAAATTCTTTAGCTATGGAATTTAGTCACAATCAATTTAAGGCACTCTGTATATTTAGTTGAGTTTATTTATTCGGGTCAAGTGCCAAAAATGAATAAAAGTCCGTGTACTGCTTTCCCTGTCGGTATTTTTATTTTTTTTATAGAGCTGGGGCTTTATTGAAAAATCGGAGGAAATTGTGGGCAACCACGCCACAGGAAATTAAATAACTGGGGGCAGAACTGCTTTCACCATATTTATCATGTAGAAAAAGTCTATATAATCTATATGAAAATTGTCAGTCGCAAAAGGTCAAGGAGCTATCCGTTTATCAAAATCTTATTATATTTACTAAACAAGGTACAGAAAATGATTTTTTTCAAGAAAGAAGGTGGTGAGAGTATTTTATTAACAAAGGCCAGAGTTGATTGATGAGGAGCTTTCTCCCAAGTCATTAGGGAGGTTGGGAGAGGTAATTAATTTCTTGTAAGCTAAATTACCTGCATAGAAAGGAATTTTCTAACGGCGTCTTGAACGGGGCGTGAGAAATGTCGGGGGTCCAAAATGCGGACCAACATTTCCCCTCGACGCTCCACCGCCCCCAACGCCGCCGCCGTTGTCGCATCATGGTCATTTTCCACAGACTCCAGTTGGCGAAATATTTCTGTTGATATTCCACTGACCTGGAAAAGAAAGAAACAAATTGGCATGTGTTTTTTTTGAGAAGTTGGATTTCGGTTTTGTATTTATTAAATATTCGATTGGGAAAAATATCTACAGATTACGAAAAATTTTGCGGAAAAAGATATTAAATTTAATAAAATGATAAAAAGATGGGTTCGAAAATATCTCCCTTATAAAATAGCTATCTGTTTGACATGATTTTTGTCCGAAACGCTCTTCTGCGCAAGTCACAAGTTAAA
>JAQIXN010000466.1:0-38216 GCA_034698145.1 Proisotoma minuta
GCGACTATGGCTATTTTGGACGCCTCAGAAGTAACCGTCTGGGGAAAAGGCATTTGGCCTGGGAGCAGTCCCGATTTGAATCCAATCGAGAACCTGTGGTCCTATCTAAAGGATTCTGCATATGAAGGGACTCAGCCAAAAAATGTTCAGGAATTATTCAAAAGATTCCAAGCTAAGTGGAAAAAACTCCCTATACCTCTTCTGGAAAAATTGGCAGAAAGTTTCAAAACAAGGGTCGACAAAATGATTGATGGCAATGGTGGACACACCAAGTATTGAGGTATTGACTGTGAAAAAAGTTTTGTTCAAATACATCAACTTGTTACTAAACCACGTCAATCTTTATAGACATCCAAATCTGGGGAGATCTTTTCCGGACACATAGTACATATTTAGATCCTTTTGTCCTTTCCACATATTATATAAGTTGTTTACCTAAAAAAATCCAAATTTCCATGATTTGTTATGTAAAAAGGTTGTCTTATTTAACAAGGTTTCTTTTGTGTGAACAATTGAAAAGAAATGCCAATTGAAAAGTAACTACAGACTTAATTGTTTCTGAAAAGTTGTGCAATTTGTAGAAAGAAATGCGTGCGTGGAAGGGCACAGCTTTTGTAAGCCATTGTATCCATGCATTGTCTCCTTCCTTTGTCAGCAAAGATAATGAAGGAAAGTTGGCAATTAGTTGACTTTATTTTGCGAGATACCTGAGCCTGGGATTGGGATAAATTGCTTGGGATGGTGAAATTGAACCAAATGAGCAAGAGAAAGAAGGATTACAAATACTTGGAAGTGACTCCAACGTCATCAACAATATTGCCAAATTATGGGATGATGAAAAGTGGAAAGTTTGGCAGCATGTTTCATTGGTTGCAATTGTATTCATTTGTTCGTTGGCGGACTGACCAGAGGACATGCAAAGTTTACAACTCCACCGCAAACATCCGAGGGGAGAAAGTGGAGATGAGGCAAAGCATTTGTCATTCTCTCCCCATATTTTGCAAGTTAATCCATTTATGTGAATACGTATAGTGAACTTAGAGAAAAAGTTCCAGTTCGTGACCTGTAATGTGATGGAAATGGAATTTATTTTACCCTGTTAGAATTTTGTTCTTTTTGCCATCATTTCCTATTCCTTCCATCTATTATTAAATATATTTGATATTTACCGTATCAAAGGTTGTTGGTAATTCAACTTATTTGGTTCCATTATCTTTGTCCCAAAGATGTTTCATAAACCAATTACAAAACATAAAGTAAAAAAATGGAGCTCTCTCGAGATTTGTAACAAGATTTGACTCCTTTTTCCTTGAATATGAAAGTGAATGCCAAATAAGATTTTTTTATGCGGCGGCTGCCAGAAGCAGATAGAAAAAACTTATTTTATCAAATTCTCTTTATGCTCAATCATAAAAATGTGTAAATGCTCAGCTTTGGAAGATAAAAGCGCCTTATCGTCCTGTTCCGTGAAATAATCTTCATTATAATTGTCCTCTAAAAATTAACTTGTGGCTGTTATTCCCTAAATGTCCCAAATGGAAGATGTTGATCACCTCTTTCAGCCGGAATTGAAATTGATTCCAAAGCTAAAGGTTTTTACATCAAAGGAAATGATCTCATTGGTTTTCTCTAAAGCATTAGAGCCAACAGTCTGCTCCATTTTCTCAACCCAGAATTATCTCCATTAAATGGAAGCTCCAAAACTTTTTTCGTAATTAACTAATGCACATAATAATTAGAGAGATCTGTGCAATTTGGGTTGACTTATTTCCCGTAAATTCAATTAACTTTTATACTCAAAATGGTGATTTAAATGCTGAGCTTTAATTAAAGTTTGAGAGAAAGTTTTTGAGACAAAGGGATTTCAAATAAATAGATGGCTATCGTGTGAAATTTAATCTTCAAGTTTACTTTAGATTTAGTTAAAAATCGTGGACTGAAATGACTTTTCTTTGTTAACTTGTGCGTGCCTACACATAAATGTCTCAATTTCTTCACAATAAAGTTGAAAAGTTTCTGGAGAAAGTTTCCGGCGTGAATCCTCACACTATCAAAGTTTATTCCCTTAACAGGCTCAGCTTAAAAATTTAATTTAAGATAATATACTCAAACTTTTCACTACCAAACAATTTGTTATGCATCCTCAAACTTAAGAGTTAAGGCTAAACTTTGGCTTTATTCTCAGATTTCTTTCTCTTTTGGAAAAAAGGTTGACAGTACAAAAAAATAAATGAGGATTTTAAATAAGAAAGATGTATTATTTGGAGATTATGAATTGTACCTGAGAGACTAAGAGAATTAATTAATGTAGATAATTTTAATCCTACAAATTAATTACGACCCAAGTTCCAAGAGAATATCTTTATATGGATAATTTTATTCGCTCAATTTTTAGATTTACGTTGACAGGATTGTGAATTTGGATGAGACTTGGACCATAACGGAAAGCTGGGGCAAATTTACGACGGCATTTAATCAAATAAACTGCTACAAACTGTTCATCCAAACTTTCACCGTCTCATTTCACCCTCCCATTTACTCTACTGCTTCCCAAAAGATTTCCTCTTTTTTCATGTGATTCACAAAATGTGAACTGATTCCACCAAAAACCAAAAGCACTAATGCTAATCCCCTTCCATTTGAATCCTAAAGGATAATAATGGGGAAATGTTCAATTGAAGTGAAAGCAGTAGGGTTTGCATGAGTTGTATGCAGATGATGGGGGATTATCTCATGTTGAAAGCTCGTGTTATGTGCTGATGGCATTGGTATTGGACATTTGTGAACTCTCTAAAATATTGGCAGTTGGAGATGGAATGGGTCACGGTCCAACTATTTTGTGACACTGACGAATCTTCTCACTTGCACGCATACTTAAACTAAACTCTGTTGAGTAAAGTGAAAGGATAAACTATTCAAATGTAATGTTTGATCGTTCATGGTGAAAGTTGTGGGAGTTCAAAGCTTTGGAAAATTAAGTCTAAAAAAAGATGTGGATGTGACGATGTCTCTTTCTCGGAGTCTAATAATGTCACCTGCAGAAGCGTTAAATTCATCCCGTCACTCAAAAATGTCGCGTTCATTTTGAATGCAGATGTGTGATGAAATGTTTTTCCCAAATTCCCTTGCTAATTAAACTGAAACTTACATTTTCTTTTGCTACCCACTTTCTAAAAACATTCTAAATAAGATACTGAAATTAATGAGAAAAGGGAAGTTGAGCTTGATCTTGTTTTAATTGGATCTGAAGACTTATAAATAAAACGCCCCCACCAATATATATCGAGGTATTTATTTGCGGGCTATATTTAGAGAGAGCTAATCTGGGTGAAAGCTAAAGTAATAATTCTTCTGTCAGCTCGTTCAGGCTAATTAATCATTTGGTACGGGGACAATATTCTGCTCTTGTCTCCTAATCCCATCACACTCAGATTTATCCATGTATGTCTACTGTCAGTACTGTCTAGTAATCTAAGGCTTCAACAAGATTGAAATGTTAAGAAATTCACCACAATTCATCATCACAACATGAAATCATGAGTCTGATTAAATCCGGAACTTGTTTTGTGTACTGTTGATCTAATCAAGGGACAACAATGGAAGAAGGTATTGAAATAGCGAACAATTGATTGAGCAGACAAACCGGAGACAAATGTCATGCATCTTACAAAATCCTTTCTCCCTCTTATATAATCATTCCTTTCCCTTCGTTGACGTTGACGTTTGACATTAAAACTGACGGGACTTGATTTATGGTTAAATGCTTTTAACTCTTGGCTGCAATTGAAACTTGACAAACTGGAGACTTTTTCACAACATGATTTTTCATTAGAGAAAGTTTAGTAAATAGAGCACAAGAGAGGGGAGTGGTCATTATGAAGGAGAAAGAGGATTTGGGAATGATTGCAACAAAATGACAATGCTCTACTTTCAGAGTTGTATTTAATTAAAAGGGAGACAACTCAAGAAGAACCACAAGCTGGGCATTAATATCACCAAAACTGGTGTATTGTGGCCAAAATGCCAAAATCTGGCTGACTTATCTCTCGTCCCAGATTTTATTGGATTTGGAATCTATCTTTGGACTCTTGGGCTGAGTGGAGCTCAAAAATGTGGAAATAATTAAATTTACCATTTTTCAGGTCTGACTCTGTTTGACATTATTAAGCTCCCTGCTAAGAGGATAAATAGATTGGGCTTAATTTCCGGCCGAGTTGGCTGCCAGCAGAAGCAGATCACTAATTAACCCTTGGTCATAATGAATGGGCAATTATCCAATATTCCTCTCTCCCTTCAAGCCCTTCACTGGACCCAATTCTCCAGGGGATTCAAACAGAAATAGCACAAACTCGACCCGCATTTAAATAAATCCTCCCAAGCTTCAATTTCAATTCTAAAATTACACAGACTAATGAGTCAAGTTGAGAAATGATATGTAAATGCAATGAAATACTAATTAAACAGTTGCCAATTAATTGGCATTTGATGCATTTAAAATAGAAAAAAAATCTCCACCTGATTTTCTCTGTTTTACGCGTGGATAATTTACGAATTAAAGATGTTTTAGTGAGCAGCCAAAATTCTCTCGCGAGAAGCATTTTGGCTGCTCAAGTGGCCATTAAATAAAAGCTCATTGGCCGTAAGAGAAAGAGAGAACATTTTTATATTGTTAGTTAAAGGTTGAGTTATGCTCGTACGTGCTTATTACTTTCACTTCGCCACCTAACTCATAATGCCTCACAATTTACTACTACACCCAAAATTATGTCATTTATCATCTCAAGCGGAATTTTTCTTGATAATTTACACAAAAATGTGTCCCATGTTATTTGGAGAAATTTGCATGAGTAAATTACTTCCTTTTGTGTAGTAAAAATGGTGGTCCCCTCATTAAGCATTTATTGGACATTTAAAAGGAATTAGAACTCGCTTACTTTGGGTTTTTTTGGAGTAAATGAATGCAAGGATCAGTGTCCCAGATAACAACATTCCACACAGATAAAATAAGATGTAGCCATAAGCCGGCTTTTATTGTTAATCAATATTTGTGGAGAAAGCTGTGAAAGCTTGTGAACCACAGCTAAAGAGTGGAGAGCCACAAAACTAAAACTTTCTTGGATGTAAAGTGGATTGTTTGTATTTGTACTGTAATAAAATAAAGGACATAATCCCGTGTCACTCAATTTGAAAAATATTTACTGGCTCTGTAGATTGTGCAACAAGATTATTTCCTTGTTTTTACATTCTTTTGCAAATCTTTCCCCGTAATGGGAAGAGAGAGAGAGAAAGCAAAACGGGATGAGAAAATGGAGCAATGCTTTCTTGATGTTTTAAAGCAGTCCCAAGAGGCTAAAATGCTTTCACCAATTCCATTACTAACTATTAGGAATGTAATCAATGTTCGACTTTCCGCAGACTCACTTTTTCCAAGTCTTGGTCAATATTTGGAGGCCAAGAGGAGGACACAATAATGAGGGGAGACAGGTGGGGGCTAAATAGGAATTTCCCCTTCACTATTTCCGTCCCATCCAATAATTTTGGTCATGTTAATAAAATAATAATTTGAGAGGAAGGTGAGGGAAAAGTGCAAAGCCTTTTGTCGTTCGTCGGAAGCACGTATTGGAATTTCCAAGTGTATCTTGTCTCGAATTATCCACTTGCTTCGTGGTTTGGTTCGTGGAAGGCCTTCATTGAATTTGAGAGGAATTCGAGGACTTTGTTTAATCATTTTATTGCATATTCTCCTCGAATCTCCTCTGATCATTCAATCTCTCATGAATAAAGATCCAAAGTGTAGATATTTGAGAAAAGTTGTTGACTGAGCTTATCACCTTTCCCCAGGTTTATTTATTTCTACGTGACTAAGGAAGGGGCTAAAAGACAGGTACTTGTACAACATCCAGAAATAAAGCACTAAATTCCTTTAATGTCCTCAACTCAAGAAAGTTGAAGACATACAAACCTCATACCATTTGAGTGTATTTGGATGATTAAGAAGGTTAACAGGCTCAAGATTAATAACGTCCGACACGTGAAAAATATAATACCACATTTGTTTTGAGAGTGTAATTAGATCAAAACTTATTTGCCTGCATTTATTACAGGACGAGAGAAAGCAAATGGGGAAATTACTCAGCCAGCCACAATTTGAGACGAGAGTGAGCTCGTTTAGTGATTGCTTTCAACAGTAATTATCAACTTTATGACTTTCTCTCATTTTGTAAATGCAAGGCAATCTATAAATTTGAGCCAACCAGACCACATTATAAAACAAGGAGTGTTTAACAATAAAATTATGCCCTTGTAAACGTTTACGTGTGGAGGGAAGGGAAGCCAGGAATCACAAGAAACTGTGGATAATGGCGTTTGCTCAAACGAACGCACTTTCTCCCCTTTGAAGGTGCAAGTAATTGTCCTCCGGCCACGGATTAAAGACCATTAACATAACATTGAGTGAGTTTGGCCCATTTCCTCATTCCCTATCACACAGCCACATTTTATCTTATCTTAATTCCCTAATAAAATTTAGATTGGGAAATCCTCAATTCCGACCTTTCCCTCAGTCTCAGCTGCCATTAAAGTTTTAGTTTGATTTAAATTGATTTTAGCTAAATTTTGGGTTTTTGGCTCCAGACCCACTTTCTCCCTCTTGTTCTTGTCCAAAGCCGACCTCAGCAATTGAGGGAAAGCCTAAGCGCTGAGGACCAGTGGGAATATTTATGACCAAACTTCCCAAACTTTCTCCCACAACGTGAAATTGGCATCCACTTAATTGCTCGCATTTTTCATAAACATTTTGCAAATATTTATCAAAATTCCATTAGGAATGCTACAAAAAAGGGAAGTGGTTGCCAAAAGTATGTATATATGTACTTGACTAGATTAGAGAATCGAAGGATTTTGTGGAGATGAAGATTAGAATTAGAGATGGAGAGGATTTATTTATGAGCTCGTGCTGTTGTTTGGCTTGGCTTAGAGACGCCAATTCATTTAAGCTTATCGAATTATATGTCATCTGATAAGGAATTCTCAAGAGATGCCAAGAGTAAAAGGTGAGTGGGTGGGATCTTATGAGATGTTCAATTATCTTACCTGCCGGGGCCAACTGAGAATTCTTCTTTCTTCAAAAGTTTTGGAATGTTTGTGGTTACTTCTTATTCTTCAAGTTTGTTTTCTCGTCTTTATCAGATCTGGCTCTGACATTCAGATTCAATTAAAGAGGGAATGTCAGTCAATTGTCAAGCGGAAGTTAAGTGAGCACTCGTCTCAATTCAATTTGAGAGACAGTTGTCCAAAGACTCTTCTCAGATTTGCATTCAATTCATGAAGATATCAAAAGAAACGTCAACCATTTGCAAATATGACTGCTGAACTTTTCACTTTCTTTTGAGATTGTTAGTGAAAAAACTTTGATAGTTTGGGCAGAAGAAGTGTTCTCTTTCTCCTTTCCGACTGAATTCTGATGTGGAGTGGATCTCGGGCTTTATATTGCTTTGCTTGGTGGTTAAAGTGAGACTGGTAAAGAAGAGTAAGTAAAAGGCGACTCGCTTGGCTTGGATTTTATGTTCCATGGTTGGACAGAAAGCAAAGTGCGGACGCAGGTGCAGAGTCCCTCAATTTGTAAATGGTCACTTTTACCACAATAATTATCTCATTTAAAATACACTTACTTTTTAATGCGTCCTTTGTAAGTGAACAACTAACGGCCTTCTTTTAAATATGGCTAGCCCTTTAATGTGGTATAGGTAATAGGCTTTATCTGTTTGTCTCAATTTGCCTCCACTTTCACCCATTTGAATTGCGTCTCGTTTCTGCTGGAAGATTCTCACCAAAAATAACAGTCAGCACAATAAATTCAAGGTATGAAATCAATTTATTCTGCAACTATGTATAGTTGTCACTATTTATAATTAACGAACTATTTCCTCGTTTTCTTCAAAATTCTAGTCCATGTATACTTGTTCGTCTTTTCGTCCGTCTTCCCGTCACTCATGTGCAGCGTCAACTAGTTCTTTGTTCTTTTGTCAAGTTTCTTGTCGTCAGTCCAGTTTCAATGTCAATTTTTTGGCAGCATTGAAGTCGCAATGATTCGTATGACATATAGGATATGTATATTTCTTATTTAGAACCTTCATTGGGTAAAAATATTTGGAATGTGAGTAACTTTTATCTTTTCAATATCGCTTTTAGCTTCAGGTACGAATTGCTTTTTAGATACAATTCATTGTCCGAATTTAAGATCTCGACTCTCCCAATTTCATTTAAAAAAATACAAGTGATTCTAATTTTGAAGACTTTGCAATTTTTATCAAGCTTACTTGTTCCAATTTATAGTAAAGAAAGATGAAATTGGCTTGTAAATTCTAAACGCTCGGATGAGTTGATCCATCTGGCCATTCTCATTTGAACACCAGAGCAGTTGATGAAATCCAAAGCACTTTTGGTTTGGCCAGGCTGAAATTTTGGGAAAAAGTGGGGAAAATAAGATGGAAGTTTGTGCTCCCACGATAATAACGTGAGCTATCTCTGACAGAGCATAAGTACGACTTGCATGAAAATCTACTCAGGGGACAACAAGCTTATTAAAATGGAGAAAGTTTACTTTTCTTTCTGGAATTTGTTTCCAAAAAGCTGAATCTCATGATTGGTCTACAAACTTATGTTTATAATTTGTTCCCACCAACTAATTGATGTCTATAATTCATTTTATGGCATTTTTCCCTCATTCATCTTATTACATCCTGTTATAAACAGTTTTGGCTGGGAAGTGTGTTGCAGAATAAATAAATATGAAGGAGTTTTGAAATGTGTGACAGGAGATGGACAGGGAGGCAATGAAAACAGAGTCGTTTGCAGTAAAAACAGACCATATTTCTGCCAGGTATATCGTAAAATCATTTTATTTTTGTGCATTGACACAAGTGTTGGCAAAATATCTTGATTGCTGGAAATGACTAGTAAAAGAGCAGTCTATTTCTATAGTTCACGACCATTCCAACATTTTCCCAGTATTTTTACCACCTTCTCACAGCCTCATGGGCCATCTTCTCGATATGTCGCCATCCTTAAATTTCATACATGTTGCATTAATATTATCCACATTTTTTGGCAGCTTCAAATGTCAAAATGAAACAACAACTGAGGTAATAGGCAGCACCACTCCTTTTAGTCTGATCCCCAACAAGATAAACATTGGAGATCCCTGCAACTACGAATATTACGACGACATATTCATTAAAAAGGTGAAGGAAGAACACGAGAACATTCTGGACATAATAAAAAGCCAAACGTTTCCCAAAAACTCAACTTTCCGAGTTCGGGACGGTCTGGGATCAATTTGTGTTGAAGTGAACGATGAACTAGTAATAGACATTTTTAAATATGATTGCAAACCCCTCACAACGGAAGGACAAAGCAAATGGACAAAAGGCGAATGCACTTGTGGACAAAAAATGGGGGAAGTTGATGTCCGAACTGAAAAACAACCCGTTTATGCAAAGCCTCTTGACATTGCCAACTACACTTCAGTTGTAATAATATAGATGCTATATTTAATTGCATCAATTCAGAATTCAGAATTATTTTTTTTTAAATTATCAGAGAGGACTTAATCAAAAGTTGATTTATGATGTGAATGCGAGTTTGTGTGCCTCTGACATTGGGGGTCACTGTACACTGGAAACGGAGCGAGACGAAAGGGACTTGATAGGAGTCCCCATAATGGAATGTATTACAGGTTTATACATATTTATCATAACTATATAGTTATTACAGGTGTTATATTCAAAATATTCAAATGCACCAATATATAGGTTACGGGTGCTATAGGTCAGAGGGCAAATCCCTGAAGAACAAGAAGACAAATGAGACTTATGGAATCTGCCAACTAATCGGAGATCGGAGAGCAAGGGGCCAAAAATCCAAAGCGTTGAAAATTTTCAATACTTTAGAAAAAAATCACTTGAAACTTCTATTTTTGGCCTTTTATTGGAAAATTTGAGCTCAAGCGTTTGTTAAATTGCATTGAAGGTGATAAATGAGTTTAAGTCGATGAATGTAAGCTAATGAGAGCATATTTTGAGAGGCATCCATAAATTGCAACTATTTATACAAAATAGATTAAAGCTATATAGGTGCATTAAGGGTTGTTGTAAATATATTTCATCCCATCCCCTTCCTTTGTTGGATATCTTGTAAATGTAAACTTCTTTCGCACATTTGAAGGCCTAAGAAACTAAACCAAGATTGGCTTCCCTTTGTTGTTCATTGTTGGACACTGAGGCAGTGGATCACAATTTGCAGCCAGTGTTTGTTTGTTGTCTCAACAAGAAGTAGCTTTCATAGTCAACAATAAATATGCACAACCAGAAATTACACAAAAGTTGAGTATTTGCCCACTGAGACAAATTGAGGCAAGTTGAGAAAAGTGCAATTTGGAACGTTCCACAAAGGTAACAACTTCTTTTTTGCCTTTTTAGAAATCCTTCTTGTAAAAATTATTGTCACATATTTATCGCGAACTGCATCGTCATTTCTCTTACAAACTATTTTGAAAGCGGTTAAAACGACAGAGGGCAAATTTTCCTTTTTTTTATTCAGTCAACTCTTTGAAAATGTTTGATGACGCCCTTTGCAAAGGAGAGAATGCAAAGTACTTAAAAGTACTGCAGTTTGCACCCTTCGTTAAAAAATTATACGAGGTCATCTCAACTCTACCGCAAAATTTGTGCATACAAAAAAAAGAATTTTGAAATGACAACAAAACAATTTAAATCTGCGACAAAAGACGGCCGTCACTCAAATATTTTTTCTGTGCAAAAATCATCACGAAAATGTTCTTGTTTCCCTATTTTTTTTTTTACAAAAGTAACACGCATCTTGAATTTTATGCAATTTTACAAAATATTGCACACAAGATGTGAATTACGATTATGTTATGTGTTGACAACTAAATATTTACAGAAAGCGAGAGTGAGAAGACGTGCTTTTGGTTAGCATGCAATTGATGTGATTTAATGCAATGCAGCTCATTCTTCTATCATCAAAAATTATTATTATTCCAAACAATTAACAAGCTCCTTGCTAATCAAACCTAACAAAGATTTAAGAGGATTGAGTAAAACAATTTTAAGATTTGTTCACGGACTGATTCCCAATTATGTATGATTGTCTCAATCTCACTTTAAAAATCTCGACTCGCCTCATTCAGTTTACCTAGGTTTAGGTAACATCGTGAAGATTTCCCTGTAACCTTGATTCGTAATTTGCGATTGAAAAAAGTTTACGAGTCAGATTTCAGAATTTAAAAATTCGTGATTTGATATTTTGGAAATTGGAGCAGTTAAATCGATAAGGATGTTGATTGGCTTCAATATTTCTCAATTATGTTGTTCTCGTGCTGGGCACAACCTTTTCTAAATTATTGGTGAATATCAAAATGTCTCAATAAATTAGTAAAACATGCAAACCAATTTATGATTACAAATTACTCATTATTGGAGTGAGATGCCAGACATTATTGATAATTTATTTGTCTTTGTCTATTATTCCATATATTGAGGATTTCCAAGTTAATTAGTTGTCTGAAATCAATAAGAGAAGCCGTTGCTCAATCAAAATAGATTTTCCTAATTTTCCGTCTCAGCAACTTCCGGACAAATTAGTAATTCTCGAAAGTAAAGCTTACGTAAAGTAATAAATTTCGGATGGAAATATGAAATATTTGCTATCAAAATTAAGCAAATTCTGGGTATATTATAACAAGCTCCAAGAGATGTTTTTCCAACAGATAATAATGGAAACACGTGGATGTTCCTAAATTCCACGTGAATTTTCATTTCCTCGCCTAAAATTGGTTCAAGTTAAAGTTAAGTGAATTGGGGCAAGTAACGGGAAGATGCTGAATGTAATCCTTCCTCTCCTCAATCCTAATCTCACTTCTTTTACCTTTCCTACCTCAGAAACCTATTTTTAGATCTGGGGTCAACTTTGACTTATTTTTATTTTTTTTGGAAACTTATTGAGTCTTCATTCTTCAAAGCAACTAAACTTTCAATTTCTGTCTGGAGATTAATCCATCTTTTTCTCTTTACACAATTTAATTGTTTACATTTTAAAATCAAAGAAATATGAGTTCAATGTGAACGTGATTGCTAAATATGGAATAATAATAATAATTAGCTAAAGGAGCAATTAATTCTCTTTGTAGTTTATTAGAAGAATTAGGAAATCGGCCTTTGGTCTGACAAAGTAAAGAGTAATATGCGTCATAATAAATTCAAGGGTCTATTTGGCAACTTTGCCATAATTCTAACAGTTCGTTGTGAAATAAACTCATTGAACTAGAGAAGCAGCCAACAAAACAAAAAATAGTTTGCACATTCAAAGCTCAATGGTCAATGTCAGTCTTCAGATGCCAAATGTCAAAATGCCTGTTTTTTTTGTTTATAAAAAAACAGTAATTTTAATATTTGTGTGTGGGTGGCCTTCGTGACAAATTTTGGCCCTTATTAAGTCAGTTAAATGGCTATGCCCCAGCGCCTTTATGTAATTGAATGCAAATAATTTTATATGTAATGAATATAATGTAATTCACTTATGTAAAAGCGAAATTTATGTGCATTTTAAAAAGAAGAAGTGAAATCAACTCAACACAAGTGGTTGTGCTCAAATGTTTAACTAATTTGAATTAAAAATGCACTCAAAAAATAAAATAATGATTATATCTTGTAGAGCAGCCTTTTATTAGAATTATTATGTTTATTCGGAACCAAGTGAAAGTTGTTTGTCAACTTTGCGTCTCAACTCTTGCATTTGAATAACATTTAAATAGTTAAACCGTAGACTAAAATTGTGTAGTTGTTGCAAACGAAGGTTAAAGCGAAATCTAACCTCAACTTATTATAACTTTAAAAATCAAATGGTGCAAGGCTTGGGATGAGACTCAAACAATTGTTCCATTTTTAATTGCATTATTGTGCGTTTGTGAGAAAATGTAACTTGCGGTCAATCTCACAACTCAAGAGAGTTGGATTTAATTAATCCACTTATCGTTTGGGATATCAAACAATGCTTTTGTTTTACCGATCGACTGTAAACATTTCTCAAGGGAAAGTCATCTGCAATGCGCTGCAATTGTTAATCAATGCATCAATCTACTTCATTGTTAACTCCTTGTAAAAGTTGATAGCTTTACAATAATTATTATTTTTAGAAATAGATTTTGAACTAAAGGGTGAAGGTCGAGTTTTTGGTAGTTCCGGCATAATTACATTGTTTAAAATGTGTTTTTTTCTGGAAGAAGGCAGACCTTCAATTCTCACGACAATTTTGGTTGTTCTTTTCATTGGGGAAACTGGAACGAGAGCAACTCGTTTTAGGTCTAGACTTGCCCAAATATTTACATTGGACAAGGAAGTGGCTGTAACATAATTCCCAAAACTCCAAACTCATCAGAGATCATCTCTGCTTTGTGATAGCCAAGCTTCTTTTATAGATTGCAATCCAATTATAATGATCTAATTATTCACTGCTTGCATGTATTTGGGAGTTGATGTCAGTTTCATGACTAAAAAATGTTTCATTGCCACCAACCAGGAATTAAAGCTAATCACTTGCATTGCGTTGCATTTTTATATGATTTAATTGCATTCTATAGAATACGAACCAACTCAAGATCTTGACTCGAATAAAACAAGAACGAAAATAATATCGAAAGATGATCAAAAAGGTTTTAGAAACCTCACAAAAATAAGTATATGTTTTCAATTTTTCAAATACACATTTTTTTGGTTATTGAACACCGCAAATGTTTCTTGTTGGTTTTGTTTGCGGAGTGGAATTGGTTTGGCATCAGTCTGCTCTAGTTTTCCTTGAAAATTAGGCGCGGTCCAATGCTGGGGGCTATTAACTTACCTCCCTACAACTATTTCTCTATTTTTACTTACATCTCAATGAATGAATGAAATGTAACCGCAGAATTACTTTTCAACTCATTGCTTTGTTGCAAACTAAAATTGGGTTTTATTTCGTTCAGAAATGAATACAACTCTTGTAAATATAGAATGTCGAGTTGAAAATAAAATTGAGTTATAAGCCAACATCATTAAATCTCAAACTCAATCATCAACTTGATTGGAGTTTGGAGACTGTGAAATAATATTGTTTTAGAGTCAATATGCGAAAATAAATGAGATGAGACAAAAATAAATGAGTTTTAGTATTTCTGAGAATAAGCTTTTAATATTTTGTCAATACAAAGAGCTAATCACGAAGCTTGACATTGGCGAAATCATGTTATATTTCACACACATTAATCCTCACTCTTAAATGATTTAGCTACGTGTAAAATAAAAAGTGGAGCTATAAATAAGAGTTCATGAGAAAGTAATTTACTTGCCCCTGTTGCAATATTACGAGGACTTGGGTTTATATCTTTGTAGCACTAAACTAACCTCGAGAGGTACTCAAACTCTGTTGCATCAAAAAACGCTTTTTCTTGTAAAACTTGAGTGTTGTGAACATTGTTTATAGCTTATTAGTCTTAAATTGAGCCACACCTCAAGTATTACTTCAAGGATGAAATAATGATCCATTCCATGCAAATCTTAGTTGATGACGCATAAAATTATGACATTTTGCTCCGTGACCACACCCAAATGTCACTTAAGGATCTGACACCGGATGAACTCTTAAATGAATATCACCGCACCCACCAACTACCTAAACGCTGCATTGTTTAATTACAATTTGTACCCAGCACTTATTGCACTATCAGTCTACATTTAATTACATTTGGGGGACTATTTGCATTCAGTTTTGTCTATGAACTAATGTTGCAAGTTGTGGGTTACGTGCTCATTGAGCAGTAATGCAAATCATTTAGAAAAACGATTGCATTCTGCATTAATTTGCATCTTGCACCAAATGATAATTTTAATGGAGCTAAATAGTTGTTAAATGAGGATTATGAGCCTCCCAAAGAAGTGCCAAGCTGTCTCTCAATTTGTGAATGGCATTCTGTACATAGATATTACCACACATCTCCTTTTTAATTATTTAGGATGCAGGCAATTCATTAAATTATTTTTGGACTTCTATTTTAGTCTCTAAATCATTTAGCTTAAAAGAATCTGGATCAATTCACTTGTCAACTGACAGATTATGCAAGAGTATAAGTAATTAGGCCCAAATTCGGACAACAGGAAGTTTGTCACAAAAATAAAAATGTCTCGTATCTTTTTAGCTTAACGATCTTGATCTTATACAAAAGGAAGGAACTGTTTCATTGCTCAATTTGATTATAAAATGCATGGAAAATTAGATGAAAGAGAGGAAGAGGAAGCCAACATTAATTATCCATCCAGTTTTGCTTTCTCAAAACTATTTCTCATAAACATTGTTTACATATTCATGCGTAACATTTGTTAATTTTCCCTAAATGTTTTTTTATAGATCCAGCACTTGAGTGGTGATGAATTGGTCAAGTGTTCGCTTGGCCGTGTTGGCCTTTTTTGTTTGCTGCCTTATTGCCAACATTTTAGCTGCCGAAGATGGTAAGATTTTTCCCATTTTGTGAAATAAAGAAGTTGTCTCATTTGTACTGGTTCAATGAATAATGAGTGGCTGTGGTTAAGCTTTAAGCTTGATTAAAAACATTTGATGATTCATAGCATTTTAAGCTGCGTGTAAATGGCGTAATTTATTACGTGCATGGATTATCTCATATCTTGCTAAAATATACATCCATTTAATTATGAGGCATAAAAGGGACAGTTAAGATTCACGACAACAAGTTCTGAAAGGGAAAGCTCATTTGAATGACTAAATACCCTCATTAAAACAGTCAAAAGGAGGATTAACAAAGCTCACAACAGTAACACAACTATAATATCGTCTCTATTTATTTAGGTAGCTTACTATTTATGAATGTATGCAGTATCAAAATAAACTATCCTAATTTACACAATGCTTTGTTCAAATTGTTCAAAATGATCCAATTGTAGAAAACATTTAATTCCAGACACAAACACAAGATCTCGACTAAGGCTGAGGGGAAGATCTCGAGGAAAGACGCGATCCACGACGACGACGACAACCACACCTTCCTCAGAGGCAGAAGAAACGTCCAGCAAGCGGACCCCTTTTAGACGGACCAATGGGGGCCGATTTAGGATAACGTCCACTTCGTCCTCATCAGATGACGATGATCAGACGCCTGCAGGTTCAATTCAGTCCAGAGTGTCCACCCGACTCCGGCCAACGAACCGATTGGGTGTGGCTGCATCCTCCAAATCAAAATCCTCCTCTTCGTCTTCATCCGCAGTCTCAGACGGAAAGAAGAAGGTTGTATGTTACTACACAAATTGGTCTCAATACCGTCCCTCCATTGGGAAATTTACACCGGAACACATCCCCGCTGACCTTTGTACCCATTTGATCTTTGCTTTTGGGTGGATGAAAAAAGGGAAATTGAGTTCGTTCGAGTCAAATGACGAGACGAAGGATGGCAAAATAGGACTTTACGACAAAATAAATGGGCTGAAGAAAGTGAACCCTGAGCTAAAGACGCTGCTGGCCATCGGAGGATGGTCCTTTGGGTACCAAACTAAAGAAGCTGCAATTTGAATAATAATTTCTAAGATTTATATCCAACAGGACACAAAAGTTCAAAGAAATGGCTGCCACTAGATATTCCAGACAGATCTTCGTCTTTTCTGCAATCCCATATTTGAGAGACAGGAATTTTGATGGCTTGGATATCGGTAATTTAAGATATTATAATATGCTATTTAAAGATATGGGAATTATATACACTGAATTTTATATTATTTTATAAAGATTGGGAATATCCAAAAGGAAGTGATGATAAGAAGAATTACGTTCTCCTGCTCAAGGGTAATTTAGATAACTAAATTATATTATTATGTTCTCATCTGATCAAAATGTAAATTAAATGCCAACGTTTTAAATTGTTCAGAATTGCAAGAAGCGTTTGAGGCTGAGGCTGAAGAGACAAAGCAACCCAAACTTTTACTCACGGCTGCAATTCCCGTTGGTCCTGACTCCATTAGGGGGGGATATGATGTCCCCTCTGTCGCAAAGTATGACCAAATTCATTAACTCGTATACATTTTTTTCAATTATTGTTTTTTAATCCTTAGATATTTGGACATTATGAACATTATGGCATACGATTTCCAGTAAGTATTTTTTGAACCCCAACTTAAACTTGCAGAAATCTAACAAATATGCATTATTTCAGTGGTAAATGGGAATCTCAGACGGGTCATAACGCGCCCCTTTATGCGCCCTCCTCGGACTCTGAATGGAGAAAACAATTGAGTGTGAGTCACGCGGCTGGTCTCTGGGTCAAATTGGGAGCTCCAAAGGAGAAAATGGTCATTGGAATGCCAACTTATGGACGATCTTTCACACTCGCAGATAAACGAAACCACTCTGTAAATGTGGCGACCAAGGGCGGTGGCAATGCAGGCACTTACACAAAGGAAGGAGGATTTCTGGCTTATTATGAGGTCAGCAAAAACCTAAATTCCCTAAAAAAACGAGCAAAATTTTGAGAGAAAGTGGCATAACGCATATGTGAGAAAAAAATTAAATGACATTTGCATGAATTTATTTGACCAAAACGAAAGAAAAAAAACTTTCGTATGCTAAATTGATGCAATTGCAATGTTTCCCAATGCAAATTCTGGAATGAGCAGTCAAGCCACGTTTTCACAGAGTACAAACTTTCACCCTTGAATTAGATGACACTTTCCAAAATGTTTGTCTTAAAGGTCTGCATTAAATTTATTTGTAGATTTGCGAGATGTTGCGGGCTGGCAAAGCCAAATACGTTTGGGATGATGAGATGAAAGTGCCATATCTCATTGAGGGTGATCAATGGGTGGGATTTGACGACGAGAGGTCCATTCGAAACAAAATGAAGTGGATTCAAGAAGAAGGATTTGCAGGGGCTATGGTATGAACCTTAGAGTAATAAATAAAAGTATTTTATTTTATTGTATACTCTAAGGTATGGACAGTCGACATGGACGATTTCACGGGGGGAGTGTGTGGAGGGGGCAAATACCCTCTAATTGGTGCCATGAGGTATAGTGCCAAATAAATTGATGAATGTGTTCTTTTTTCGCTTAAATCTTTTTTATTTGCTAGACAAGAGCTTTTGGGGACGCCACGTGATAAGAATGCTAAGGATATCGATTGGGAGGTAAACACATTGTATATATTATTGTAAACCATTTTTACAGCAAAATCAATGTAAGCTTGTTTTCACAGAAAATTGCTGGAAAGCCCAAAAAAGAATCTGCGTCTATTCCATCCGCCATAAAAATCCCAGTTTCCGAATTGTTGGCCAAGACGAAAAAGAAAGTGTCCACTCTTCCCATCCTTGGTGAAGATTCGGAAGAAGATGACGACCCTTCTGATGGTCAAAGTCGACCTGCTCAGGTCATGTGCTACGTCACAAATTGGTCAGCCAAACGGGATGGAATTGGACGCTTCAATGTGGAAGATGTAGACTCAAAATTGTGTACCCATGTTGTATATGCTTTTGCGAAACTGAAGGTGAGGGAAATTGAGACAAGATAAAAAAAGACATTTCTATAAATATATCTATTAACGAATCGGCTTTTTCCCACAGGACAACCGATTAGCAGCAGGATCAGAGTCTGATATTGGGGATGAAGGAACTTACAAAAGACTTCTTAAACTAAAGGATAAAAACCCCGAAATTAAAATTCTCTTGGCTCTTGGCGGATGGGCTTTTGGATCTAAGCCCTTTAAAGTACTTTTGATATGATACACAAGCCAAGAAAACATTTTTTTAATAACTGTTTCTTTATCAGGAGCTTACAGCCAACATTTTCCGAATGAATCAATTTGTGTATGATGCAGTTGAATTTCTGAGGGAACATGGATTGGATGGTTTGGACGTCCAATGGGAATATCCACGGTTAGTGTGTACACACACACCATTTATCAGTTTTAGCTCATTTATTTAAGAGAAACAAAATCTAAGATTTTTCTCTCATTTTTCAAAATTATTGAATTTTCTCCGTTATTTGAGAAAGTTCTCGGCAAAGTGTTTCTCGAAATGATGAATGAGTGTAGTAAATGGAGCGTGAGACAAATTAATTCATTTCCCTCATTCTTTTTTGTCCAGAGGTGAAGATGACAAAGCCGCATATTTGGACCTGATTCGTGAACTTCGTCTAGCATTTGAGGGTGAAGCCAAATCTTCAAAACAAAATCGCCTTTTCCTCACTGCAGCAGTCCCAGCTTCTGCAGATGCAATTGATGCGGGGTAAGGAAACAAAGAAAAGCTTTCATCTTATGAAATAATGATGAACGCATTTCACGCTCTATTAAAATCAGCTCAATCTTTTATCCCTGGTTTTATACAACTCGATTTTTATTTACACCTTTACAGCTACGATGTCCCTGAGCTGTCAAAATATTTGGACTACTTCAACGTCATGACCTATGACTTCCACGGTCAATGGGAAAAGAGTGTCGGTCATAATTCTCCACTATTCCCCATCGAGTCCGCATCTACTGCTGAGAAAAAGTTGACTGTTGACGCCGGGGCCAAAGAATGGATTAAATTGGGAGCTCCAAAAGAAAAGCTGTTGATCGGGATGCCAACTTATGGTCGATCTTTTAGTCTCCAAGATCCTGAGAAATTTGATATCGGATCGGCAGCAAAAAGTGGAGGGGAACCTGGAAGATATACAGGAGAATCGGGATTCTTAGCTTATTATGAAATCTGTGACTTTTTAGCCGGGGATAATACCACTTTGGTTTGGGACAATGAACAAATGGTCCCCTTCGCTTACAAGGGAACTCAATGGGTTGGATTTGATGATGAGAGGTCACTTAAAACAAAGGTATATTTGGAGAATTTGAAATGGGATTTGCAACTTTTACATTTTTTCTCTTCCGCTTGTTGAATATATAGATGGAATGGCTTAAAGATGAAGGCCTTGGTGGGATAATGGTCTGGAGCATGGACCTTGACGATTTCCGCGGATCTTGTGGATCTGGAAAGTATCCCTTGATAAAAAGCATGAAGAACGAATTAGGGAATTATCGGGTGGGGTTGGAATACGATGGACCCCACGAAGGAACTGCCAACGGAGGAGTAGGGAAAGGGAAAACTGATCGTAAGTTGAGACTTTTAGTAATTTTAAAACTTTCTCCTTTAACTTTCTCTCTCTCTCTCTCTTTGTAGCAAACGAGGTAACTTGTGCGGAAGAAAACGGTCACATTTCCTATCACATTGACAAAGCAGACTGCACCAAATATTACATGTGTGAAGGGGAAAGGAAGCATCACATGCCATGTCCAGCCCAATTAGTATTTAATGAAAATGGTAAGTTGTTGCATCCCTTTTTAAATGATTGGTCTTAAAACGTGTTTTAAAATGTAGAAAACGTTTGTGATTGGCCTGAACGCGTGGAAAGATGTCATCATCTCACGACCCCCGCACCCGCTTAGATCCACCCAATAATTAATTAGCTAAACTTATCAAATTTATCCAGAAATTGAGACGCATCGCAGCAGCAGATACCAATACTTTATAACTTTTATACGCGCTATGATATTTATGATGTAAACGACCGTGTACTTAGATTTTAGCATTAATATTTTAACTATAGTTTGTAAAAAGGGGAGAAAGTAAATGTCTGTGTATACAACAATTCAGTTCAGGAATTACATAACTATTATTTGCTTTCATAGTTGTTTCACACCTTTACAGTGATACCATTGTATTTAGACTGCTAATACGCCACAAGAGATAGATATAGATAGATGCTATTTTTATTTTACCCTTTGTACATAAAATTAGACAAGCTCTCTTTCTTTATTATACTTTTGTAAATGAAAAGCGAAAGAAAATTTATTAAAAATTGAAATGAACAAAGTATTTTGTGTAAGTAGTTTACGCATTTTCTTCTTCTCCAAAAGTTGGTGGCTTACTATTTGATTTGAAGACCTCTTTAAGGTCAATGTGACCAACTCCTTCGGTCCACACCCCAAACATCCCAAACTGCTTCACTTTCACCAGATAGGAAAACAAATGGTCGGAAACGCCTTGAGATTTCTCTATCACTGGAGGATAGTCGACCGTAAATTCAGGCGTGGGGGCAAATGTGCCACTACTTTTGCCCATTTCGTCATCCATCGTCAACTCTTCTTCGTCACTCAGCCATTCCTCTTCCTCTCCCTCCATCTCTTGTGGAATAGTTTCGTAAGGGTCTTCTCGGACAAAATGGGGCAGTCGATATCTGAAAATTGGGGGCTTCTTTCCAGCATCTTGGAAAACGGCCAGAATATTTCGTCTTTGGAATTTTGCATGCTGATTGCATTTAATGATTACATAATATAACAATGATTAATGAAAGGTCAATTAATTCAAACCATTTGCAACACACTTTGATGATAATGAATCGGAGCATCCGAACAATAAATCGATTGGTGGCCAAGTTCCAAAAGAGAAATCCGACTCGAAACGCGACCATTGAGACAAATGGAAAAATTAAAAGAGAGGAACAAGCTGCAAAAAAGATCCAAAGGCCAAAAAGTAAGACGGGCAAAACGCTCTCTTCGAAATAATGAAGATTGTGTTCTCCGTTTTCCTTGTCGTATTCCCAGCCCATGACGGCTTCTCCATTCTCAAAAAAGTAGGCGTCCCAGGATAACTTTGACCTTGAGTCCACAATTAATTAGTACTTAATTACAAGTTGGTAGTATTACCAATAAATTCTCCAAGTTTTGGAAGAGGAAGTGGTGTCATTTCGTTTGGTTATTTTCTCCGGAAGGACGCATCGGAGGACGGTTGGATATTTTAGTTCCGGATGAAATGAACTTCCATTCTCGATTTTGTAGTATGGCAATCTACACAAAATGAGCATCAATGAAACGTTTTGGTGAATTATTGACATTTACTGAAATGGAGCATCATGTAGAGTTTCACAACATGCAAAACTCAGCGTTGAAAGTAACAGCAAGATTTGTCTCATATTCTCAAACTTTACTTTCTCCAGCAAAATTAATGCCCTTGCATTTTTTTCTTAGGTTCGGCAACTTGGCATTTATTTAAAGAGCTGAGGTCCAAATAATAAGCAATCACCTAGGAAAAGGGGATTAATTGAGAAAAACTCGAGTGCAACTTGATGAAGCCCGACCCAGGAAATAAACACTTTCTTTACTTTAGCTCTCAAAAATGTATGAATGGATGGAAACACTCTTAACGAAAATCAATTTTTTAAATTTCAAAATGACCCACATAATAGCATCTTTTTCTATCGTTATTTAAATACTAATTTAGGCTTAAGAGTTCAATTTGGCTTTACCCTTTTCCTTTTTTTTAGTTTCAAATCCCTACCATTTCTAAAAGGTTCAACTCATTTTACTCATTTTCAAGTGCTTTGGCTGTTGTGTCACAGACAAACAGACGGACAGACAGAGTGATCACATATAAGTATTGGGTCGGGCTAAAAATGGATGAGATCATTTTCATATTTACAAAAGATCGCAAATAAATTGTTTTGTTGCTTTCCATAGGCTTGGCTTATGAGCGAGTATGTAAAAATGTAAACTATTGCATTTGATTGCATTTATTAGCAATTAACTAACATCTTAATTCATTTTAACTCATGACTTTATTCAATTAGTTTGTGCAATGCAAATTAAGAAAAAAAATAATAAAGCTAAAGCAAAAGCATTAAATTAAAAATGTTTTCCAGAGCTGCTTTGTCATTTTCATCAAGTTGCTTTAAGAAAGGATTTCAATAATTGAGACGCACATTATATACAGGTAAAAAAAAATTCTTGGTGCAAGAATAAAAAATAGCTGACCTTTGGCTCTGTCTATTCTGTGGTCCATTTGTTTTACTTTATTTTGCATAATAATAATTGTTGAATTTATTGTGGTACTCATTCTTGGAGAATGACATCATTCATTCCGATCCCAGGTCATGATTTTATTAAATCCGTTTTTTGCTCCCTCCTCACATACATTACATAATAATAAAAATCTGGCTAATCTCAAGTGATGGATGCAGGCAGTCAATTAATAAAGAGCTCTTTTGTATTTTGCAATATCGAGATCAATTCTTCAATTCATTTCTCTGCTTGGCTCATCTCTATTTTTAATTCTCAACAAAAGAAATTCCAGAGAATCTTTCTCTTGGGTGGCCAACGGAAATGATACAATGTCACAGAATAACAAACATTTTACTCTGTACGCTAAAGCAAATTGAAATAAATGCAATGATTTAAGAGGATTAGTCACGGCTGGATAAAAACCCAACACCTTAAGCCCCACAATCAGCCAGCACTAATCACACACCATTCACAGGGGCTTAAGGGACCCTTCCAAATGTTTCACTCAAACCTTTGGGAAATTTAGCATATGCATTGTGTCTATTCCAAGAAAGCATTACGTCTTTTGTAATTAGAATCCCACCCAATGCAAATATCCGTGACCGTTGTTTGTCACATTCCCTTCGTCACTTTCTTTGTACAACTTTTGTCTGTTTAACACCCACCCAACTTTTCAAGAAGAAGAAGCAAGTTCCATAAATGAGGAAACACTTTTATCCACTTTTTGAGGTGAGAAAGGAAAAGCTGAAAAGAGATTCAGGTGAATGCATTTTAGAATCACTTTAAACTTTTAACATTTCCTTCCACTTCACTTACATTCCTTCACAAAAAATATTTTCTCTTGGAATACATATTTAATGCATTGGAAGGAAAGGGAATTGTATGCGAATAAAATAAAGATTTAATATTATTATAGCAGGCCAACAATGGGATTAGTTTGTGACAGACAGACCATTGCATTCAGGCCGCATTAAATTAACTAAATAGATTAAGCCCTTTATTGTGGATGTCGGTCAAGATTAAGTAGCTAAATATTCGGTTGAATAAATGACAGCTGGAAATGACAAAATGTCTTTTATAAGTGAATTATCGGAATGACAAAATGATTATGATTTTGAGACTGGACATAACAAACTGTGGAGTTGTCTCAATTATCCAATGCATACTTATAAGGACGTGATTTATTTGTAATCCGATGGATTTCTGGACACTCCAGCAGGTACATGATGTGTAAGTATATATGGAAGATGAGGACACTTCCTCTTTCTCTCTTAATGGCTTTCAAGTGACATAATCCCAAATGTCACATGGACATTGTAAATGCAAGCAGACAATTATGTAATGCATCCCAAGAAATTCAAGTGTTTAAATGTTCCAGGAAATGCAGCCACTTGAAAACTTTGTACAACGTACTTACATATACGGAGGGATTATTTATATTGCTAGCTATTGAGCAATTTTCAAGTTTTCCAGTAAAATATCATAAAAATGACAAGTGTCAAAGCTCATTAGGAAGTCTTTGTAAGATTTCTTAATATTTCCCCGCATTAATCTTAATGATTGATTACTCTATAATATCTGTCAATTGTGGATCAGTTGATCATGAACTGCTTAGCTCTCATTTAACCTCATCACGCATAATTTCCATCCCTCTCTCCATCCGCTATCACAAAATCTACTAGATATTTAATGCATTGTGCCGATCAACAGCCAACTAAAACTTCTTGCAACTCTTCAACAACTAAATGCTTGTTGGTCATCTCATTCTCATGTTAGTTTCAAAGAGAGTCTCATACAGATCACACCTTCCTCTAATCCCACAAAATAATCCCAACCACCGTTTGAGAACTATGTTCCCTCAAAAAAGACACACCTCGGAACAAGGACAAAGAATAACCAAATGCTGAAAGCCACATAGAAAAGGAACATGGATGTCCATGAAAATGAAGCTTGTGGAAATGTAGTGCAAAGAAAGTGATTTAATTGCAAGTTTACAAACTGAGACGGAAAATATATTTTATACAAATTGTGATTGTTGGAAAACTGTTTTTATGTGAAATGAGATTCCAGGTGAGAAATAATTCAATGTTTTTTTTTGCTGTAATTAATCATCCAATATTTTGAATCATGGCAAAGCAAAAAATTGTTTTTGTATGTAAGTAGAGATCTAAATTTGACTCGAGTTTGACACTTTTATGGTTTTGACACTTTCAAAGCATTGGACTAATAATTGACTGCATTTCCTTGTTCCTTAATAAAGTTACATTTTATTTAAATAAATAAAATTAAACTGCAAAGGGTGAAATCATTGTTATTTTGGCAAACATTAACCCTTTATGTGATCATCGCCGCAGACGTTGAATATAAGTCAGTTAGCTATAAAATTGCAAAAAGTAACATAATCTTGGGAGGTGTGTAAACTGGTGTTGGTTTTATTTTCCATTGTTAACCAACAGAGTGAAAACAATAATAATCAATCATGTTGAGATTTTTGCATAATTTTTTTACTCACTTACTGATTTACAATGGAGATAAATGGCAAGTAAATAAGCAGCCAGTTTACAATTTACAAGCACGTTGAGCTGAATGAGATGAGACAAGTTTGAAAAAGAAGAGCAAAGCTTTTTATTCTCGGCCGTGATCTCATCCCTCTCAGTTCCCAAAGAGTGGAAATTAGTCAAAAATTTGTTTTTCAACCAACCCCATAAATCTTTGTATTATAAAATTGAGCTAGCAAGTGTTGGATGGGATGGGCATAAGGATCATTAAATTTATTTAAATATCCTCAATTTTATTATCCAGAGAAAGCCAATTAATTACCTTGAGGGAGATCAAAACCAGTCGTTGCAAAAATGACGTAATTTTATATTTTCTACATGGATTGCGTTAACCCAAATTTTATTTTGCCGAGTCTTTAGTCAAATTGAGAATCCCAATTAAGACAAATGAGTAGTTCCTCTCTCATTTGTCTCTAGTATTAATATTTGAGGTCTTGACCCTTTGCGCGTGGATTAATAACAAAGCATGTTATTATATATGTATTGAAATGGAGATAGACTCACAAGAAATTCCTCTGTGTATAATAAAATGGCGTGTTTGCCGCAGGGAACTAAAAATTATTGCTTTCGGATCAACTTTGGGCCGTTACGGGCTTCCAAATGTCAGTTTTAATTTGAGAACAAAATAATTCAAATCAAATCATGTAAATCAGTATTAAAATAGAGATTTTGGGCTTGATTTTGTCATTTATCAAGCTGGGAAATCCGTAAAATAGAGTTTACAACTTTTTATACAACTTGAATATATGATGAGATCATCGGGGATTTTATTTTATTAGTTGGGAGCAGGAGCAGTCAATAAATTTGATGGGATCAATTTGGATGGGAGCGGAGTAAAAGGCATCAATCAATTGGCTGCATATGACATCAACTATGGCTAGCAGCAAAATTAAACTGGCAGATATTTGATCATTAATTGACTCCTTTGCTATTGGGCAAATTGGAGGTGTGTCAAATTTAATTTTCTCCCTTTTTACAAAGCTTGGGACTTGCTACAAGCTAAATAAATGTTAAATGTTGTAAAAAACGAAGCTTGGATGGATCAAAGCCCGAGCTCCCAAAGCTTAACAATGAAGGGCAACAATGTCACCCTTAACTAACTTTAATTCCAAGTCGTTTTGTTGTGCTGGAGAAATGTAAAGAAGAGAGAGAGCATATCAAATGCAATCAGACCACGATTCATCTCTCGCATTCTCCGCATTCCGTCTTTTGTTGCATTTCCTGTGGATCTCCTAATCTCTACTAAATATCCCACTTTTCATAGCCCAGGGATTCAATTTATAAATGTAGTTGGTCAATTATGTATTGAGGAACTTTTAAAGCTTGCCATGAGTCACAATTCGTTCCCAAGATGGAAAATGTGTAGGAAAGAAAACAAGGCAATTTTATGAATGAATTTTCTTATTGCTCCACCCAAAGACAAGCCCTGAATAATTAAGTGGTACAATATTGTTTGTGAGTGACAGTTGGGTAACTGGAGTGGAATCGCACAGTTTAATTAGCCTTCACTTCATCAACTCATTCATTAAGCTGGGAAAATGTCTAAGGATTTATGAATGAAATTATAATTATTGTTGTTAAAAGATGATCTCATCTCTTTTATTGAATTTTTTCACGTTTTATTGTAATTAACCCATAAACAAGATTAACGAGAGAATAAAACCAATTTTTAGATGAAAACGAGACAATAAAATATATACAACCTGGACCTGGACAAAATCCCCAACAATTAATTGCAATCCCTTGTTACACAAGATCTGCAATATTTCATTCATTTTAATTACTTTTGTGGGTGATTTACCTTGAAAGTGTTGCAGTGACAAAATTAATTTGCATATGAGACAAATATAAAAAAAACCAACTATATATAATTGGCTCATTTTGGGTTTTGCAATTGAGGTTTGTAGTTTTGGGCTAGGCCTACGTACTTACTCATAGAGGATATCGATTCATAAACTTTTTTGCGTACCAAGAAAACAATTTCATTCATAAAATTACTTTAATATGCTTTACTACGTACAGAGTTAAAGCCCAGCCCGAATTTTCGTGAGTCACAAGTCACAATTTTTTTAGAAGAGACTTTTTTAGACTGAGCGTCGCCAAATGACAATTGCAATTGGTCCTTCCTACTAATCGCATGTTGGGGCCAAATAATAGAAAGAATAAGGGGGTGTGCCCCACCCTAAAAAACACATATACATAAGTTATTATTAAGGTAGGTCTTCAACATGTAAATATTATACGGCGTTGTGCCGGAGGGAAGATGACACTCCTTAATAGTCAACTGCTTTATCTCATTAGAATAAGATGAATGAAATCCACGCTCAGTTAATTACACTCTCCTTCAGTACCTGGACTTTTCATCAATGAAATTTATGAATGGAGCAGGAAAGTTGCAAAATATAAATAGCTCAACTAATGAATAAACAATTGCAATGGAATATTACAAAAAATGCAATCTCAGTCTGCCCCTAACGTTTGCATTACACCCCCTGCAGTGGGGGAGGGGGGGGGTTATAAATCCGTAATTGACCTATCTCTATAGATCAAAAAGAGGGTATTTTCACTCTGTGTGGCATGTCAAGGGAGGGACAGGTACAAGACGCAAATGTCAACTGTTGAGAAGTTTACATTATCCCAATTCACAATATGATTTACGTTTCGTGTGGCTGTTTATTGTGCTGCGTGGGTGTGGAGGAATAAGTTGACCACATTTAAATTTGCAATAAAAAAGGCTGAATAATTTAGTTTCGCAGGCCCAACCTTTTTATGCAAAATGTTCAAATGCAGGCTCTTTATTGAGCCGAACTCTTCAAAGCTTTCCGTTCTCACAAAACAAACAATTTTTACAGAGTTCCAACAACAAAAGTAAATCAAGTCAAATGCTGGACAAAGGTGACACTCCCAGATCTGACCAAAACCAGCATTTGACAAGGTGTCATAAACTTGATACCTATTTAGCTAGTTACGTGCCAATTAACATGCGACCACTTGTGTAATTGACTCTAGGTAATATGGATATTTGCAACAAAGTTTAATCAAAGGAAATTTTAAGTAAATGAGGCCTTTATTTAACATTTTAATATTTATGTATTTACGATGATATTTGGCTACTGGAATCCTCAATCAATCAATTATTTAAAAACACTTAAATGTAATAAATTGAGAGTTCGTGACATGAAATTAGCAAATCGTGATCAATTAATAAAATGCTGCAACTTGTTTTATAACATTATTAACATTTATAATGATTTAATTTTTGCAGAACAAAAGAAGCAAAAGAAATTCCAGAAGGGATAAAATGTTGGCTGTTGGACTTTCGGGAATTTTTATACAATTTCTTCTATTTCTTTTATCGGAAGTGGACGGAAATCACCACAAAGCAGGAGATCAGTATTTAATGAGACCAAGACCTGCAAAGGGATCTTTATCTGTCACAAAATTACAGGTAAGATTACTCTAACTTTAAACATGGAAGTTTGCTAAAATCTAATTTTAGGAGCCGCCAGGTAGCAAATATGACCCCAAGCCTGAAGACATGGATGTCAGACAGCTAAGACTAAAACTGGGGAAGAATTTTGACCCCGAAGTAATGAGCATTCGCAAGCCCCATGATTTAGCAACCCATCCAAATGGCACACTTAAATATCCCTTCAAAAGGAATAAAAAAGGGAAACTTGTTCCAATTGGCGAGGTAAACAATATTGTTAACAAATTTTAAATTATTATTATTGTAAACAATAATTTAATCGTTCATTAAGCTAACTTTTTGATTTCTAGTCTGATCAAATTCCAAAAGCCATTAAAAAGCTGCAATACGGGAAAGTTCTTGCACTTCCAGACGGAACAAAATTGAGGACAAGACTAAATCCAAAACTTAGGAGAAAATTGGTCCAATTCCTCTGGGCCTACACTTCTTGTCCAATTTATCAAAAATGGAGAGATTTGGGCTCGAGGTTTTGGCCAAGATGGTTAAAAGAAGGGCACTGTCACTCTGAAAGATCTTGTTCCATACCTCCAGGTAAGAAAGATAATATTACATAACTAATTGTTGTCAAATCAGGATTCTAATTGTGTTGATTAAATTTTGAAGGAATGGGATGCAAGCCATCTGAAGCTGAATACAAAATTCTTCTAAGGTGGCACTGTCAAGATTACAACACTGCAAAGAAATGTCGATGGATCCCAATTCGACATCCGATCATCACTTCTTGTACGTGCGGCGAGTGTCAGCATAAACATGGCTCGGATGACTATGACGAAGAGGAGGATTTTGAGTGATAATTCAGTTTTATTAGACAATTGTAAATATTTTAGTTTATTTTAAAGGAGCCCAAAGACAAATGCCTGGACAGAGGCTATTATTTATAGAGTTCCAGTAATTTAATTTTTTAAAAGAAGCTCTCTATAATTTTTTGATTTTTTTTTGTGATCTTGAAGATATTGTAAATTGCATGTATACATTCCATTTAGGTAATTTCCACGAATGACCACAAAGAGGCTACTAAAGTTATTTATGCTAAGAATACTCATTAGTTGTAAATTGTTATTTTGTATTTTAAAAGACTCTTTCCCAGTTGTATTATTTCCAAACCAAACTCAATTATTGTATTACATAAGTGTTGCAAACTTTGCAAATCGAAGACTGTTTAGAACTTTAGAAATGTGTAGAAACTTGAATGGCTTTAAAAATTTTAAATGTTAAAAAACAAGGAAAAATGTGAGAGAACAAATGGAAATATTATTATAATCATGACAAAGATCTCTATCAAGTTAAAATCATAATAATTGTTACTCTTATCTATTTTTAATAAATTGTGAGTTTTAATTCACCCGAATTTTCGTTTATTCATTAACTCATTAAAACAATAAAACGTTGAAAATTGCTCATCATCTAAAAGTATAAATACGAACTTTAATTCCATACAAATTCGTATGAACTCAAAATCAAATCTACCCATTTTAAGTCATTTTACCCACTTCTAAGAAATGAGATGATTCAAAGAAATGGATCAATATTTCATATTCTTTCATTTTTCTATTAATTGAACCTCATATCCAGTTTGATATCATATCATATCATATCCAGTTTGAATCTCATGAAATCAATCAAAACGAGTAAAAATATTTAATTAGGAAAGTGGAAATAGTGACGTGTTGTTTAATGAGAACAGGTATTTATCAAAATTGGGAATTTGAGAACTTTTTGCCAATCTTGCTTCCCACCTGCTTTCAAGCAAATGCTGCATTGTTAAAACAACTCTCATTGTAATCTGAGAACTCGTAAGATTCTTGTTCATGAGTCACTGCGAACTGGGCAAAAATTTCTATTTGTTCACGTGCAATGGCAGTTTTTAAAAGTTTCCAGATTTTCTTGGTATTTTTCATATACTCGAAAATTGTTTTGAGTCAACCACAAAATCGGTTCAAGTCAAATTATAAACTCAGCAAAGAAAAATCTTCCTTTGGGATTAACAATGACACTTTAATGTAAGTGAAAAAAATAAGCAATTTATAAATCTAAGTAATGTTGTAAATTTTCCAGCGAAATCAATCCAGAAGTGGAAATTGACAAATCTTTAATTGCGTCCCTTGACGAAAATAAAATCCTTATCAAACCCATCATCTTCAGATGTCCATTGGGACAAAGTTATTCTCGCTTCACTGGAAAATGCAACCAGAAATTTCTCCTGCGACCCCCGACGGGAGGGCGAATGAGATTCGGATAAAATCATGGGAACAAAGAATTAACAATTCTCATACTTTCCTTTATGAAAATAGAAATTATTGTTACAATAAAAAAAAACATTGAAATGAAATCACTTTTGAATAAAATCTCTTCCAAACTAAAAATAAGTTCAACGAGTTGTACTAAACTACCAAAGATCGGGATGGAAGTTGAAAAGGATTCCGATACTAAAAAAGTTGACCCCAGACTCAGATCTTTGGAAGAAATCATAAAAATCGGCAGCAGTCTCCACAAGTTTGAAGGGTACAAATAACATTCAAATTGTTAAAAATTTTATACAACGATATTTCCTGAATTTATAATAAAGTCACAATGAGCTGGTGATCTGTCTAACACTTTTGCTACCTCCGGACCAAGATCTTGAGACTATTTTCAGCAAGTTGGAACGGGACAAGAAAATTTGTTCCAATGGGGATACACAAGAAAATTATTTTTCCGTAGATGAGAATATTTTGCTTTACAAAACTGTGGAGTGGGTTATGAACAATTTAAATCGAAAAATGAAATTGCCTCAAAACGGAATTACAATTTTTGCTGGGGTTAAAGTTACTCATGACGAGGCCTCAAATTCAATGACATATTATCGAATTTGGTTTCCAATTTTCCCAGATTTCAAAATTATTGCGACTACATACGGTTGGGATAGTTGTGTACGTTTGTCCTTTACAAATATGGATATACATTATATATACATAATGAATAATTTTTGTTGCAGTTTCATCCAGAACTATTGCAAGCAAATATGGAGAGCGAGTGCGTCTTTGGCGTCATTGTTTTGGGCTCGACGAGCGTCTTACTTTCCAAGTGGTTTAACCAAAACCAAAAGCCGGAAGTTGAAGCTGAATATTTTGAATATGAAATTGGAGAGAATGATCCAAGCGAAGAAGTTCAAAAGTTAAGACAGTTTTCAAGCAACTACTACATTGTGGACGGAAGGCCAACAGTTATTGGAATTATTTATGCCTTGAACATGGCCAATGACGAAACGGATTTGAAAGTTATTAAGCAAATACTGAGTGATGTAACTACATTATTGTAATTTAATGAAAATTGATGCAAGTTAATGGTTATTAATCCGCTTCAGAACGTTGCATCAGTTCCGAGCACTTTCGTTCAAGCTGTTTGTGGTAAAAAGGGGTTGGGTGCAGCCAGCCAAGCCTTTTGCAAATCTTCCAGTTTCAGAGATCTAACTTGGTTTAAACACCAAAAGAAAAGATTGAGTGAGTTGGTTGCATTTCGTGTTTGATTTTACAATAATAACAATTATTGCAGCTCAAGATTATCGGTTTGGTAATTGTTCATGTGAAGATTCGCCCCAGATTGAAACGTTTATGAAAGAAACAAAGTCAGGAATTGTGGAGATTGTAACCGCAGAAGGTTGCAATCAATTGATTACAAAGAAGACCCAGAAATTTTTTAGCAGACGAACATCATTAAATCAATGTTAATTTTTAGTTTTGAAGTTATTTATTGGGACAAAATAAAAAGGTCTTAAAAATGTTTCAAATGATTTTATTTGCCGAATTTCATATTGGAAAATTGATTTTAAATAGCTATGCATATTTACATTTTGAAGAATATTAAATGGTCTAATAATTGGTCACTGATTGCAAGTGAAGGCACTTTTAAATACGCTTTGACACCTAAGTATTTTCAAGGGAGATTTGATTACGTATTAAAATGACTAAAATTCTCAGAGCGACTAAAATTTACACGACGCATTGCAAAACCTTGCATAAATTACAACATTATTGCACAAATTCCGTTCATATTCTGCTAGATTCTTGAGCAACTGCTGCAGCATAAGGATTCAACTGAAGTGAGCCTTGACCTCCAGCTCCATTTCCGGGAGCTGCTTGAATATAAGCTGCATATTGGCCATTAGCGGCCGCTGCCAAATAGGTGCTGTAAAAAGAAAGGCCCAAATTATATTCATGGTCTGTCTAATAAATAGAAAAAAAACAGTTACTTGTAAGGGTCGGCTGCTAATGCTGCAAAGAGCTGCGACTGTGCAGCCGCAAATTGTGCTGCGGATGGAGAGCTCAAATGTGCAGAATTGACGGCTGCCGCAGCCTGACCTTGGCTTTGTTGGTGGTGATGGGCATAGCCTTCATACAATTGCTGTTGCGCGGCGGCCGCTTGTTGTTGTGCCGCGAGGGCTGCAGCTATGGCTGGAGAAGTCGTCGCCCCAGATTGCTGAAGACTTGAAATGTGGGACAACAATGGGGCCCCTCCATAAGCCCCACCCGCAGGCTGAGGATAGATGTAGCTTGCAGGAATTCTACAGAAAACATGGACATTATTCATACATTGTATTATTCAGTTATCGAAAACTTTCTCTTGAAAATGTAAATGCCGATGTCTTGCAGCATGTGACGCAAGAAACTGTAGGTAGTCAGCAGTCCGTAAAATATAGCCAGCAGCTAAATAAATCTCTCGCAACTGCGGAAATCTCTAACTTCTGCAGATGAAGAGCGTTCTTTAGCGCTTGACTTTCCATCCTCTCTGAATTTGGCACACGGAAATTAATTGGATAATGTGTTACTTTTCAGGAGTTTTACGAGACTTTAGCCAACCACCCACAAAAGTCTCTCAACATTTTCTCTGAAAGACGCCAGCATTGGAAGTATTTGGAAGCTACAGATTTGGATACCGTAAAATGAAATGTCACATTTAGCAAAAGCGAACTAAGAGCTGAATGCATAACATATTTAGTAGATTATAATTAGTTAAAAATCCACAGTGATTTCTTACCCGTACTGAGAGGCTGCGAGGAGTGCTGCGGAAGTGGCAGCCGAAGGATAGCTTATCGCCCTAATTGTGGTAGCAGCGAAAGGAGAAAACGCTAACAAACAAAAAACAACAAACAATCGCAACCAGAAAAAAACCAAATTAAGAATTACATTTAGATATGTAAGTTTACCCACCATCAGCCTCAATCAACATCAATTTTAATTGGTTTTAATCAATTGAAATGAGAAAAAAAGAATTCAAATCCAAATTCGTCAAACGGACGCAACCGTTTGCAACCGTCTCAAGTAATTACAATTCAGTCACACACCACAAAAAATTGAACAAATATATAAATGGCAAAGAAAATTGTGACTTGACTCATTTCATTTGAAGCCCACAAAAATTTAGCTAACCCTTGCAGTTTAAATTTCATACTGCAAAAAAAAAACACATAAAGAAATGGCAAAAACTTTCCCTACCTTACATTTCAGAGATGCTAATTAACTTAAAATAGAGCTAATTATCGACAAAGACTCACCACCGGTTGCTGCAAGAGCTGCAACGTTTCCTCTTGGTTTTGCCCCCAAAATTGCCAAATTGACATTTGCCTTTCTCCCATCAATTATTGGATTTGGTTCCTTGCAAGCTCTTTCCGCTGAGACGCGATCTGCCATTATTACCTGTAACAAAAAAACGTTTCAAAATGTTGATCAAATGAGAGCAAGTTTATAGTAATAATAAGCTTACAAATCCATAGCCTCGACTTTTCCCCGTTTGTCTATCCGTTATTACAACGGCTTCGTCAATTTCCCCATAAACTTTGAAATGGTCACGAAGGCTTTTGTCGGTAGTGTGATAGGGTAAACCACCAACAAACAATTTTGTCCATGTCGTGTCCTTTTGAGAAGGGCCTCCATGTCCAGTGATTGGTGACACGCTGTCAGTGCACGTAGAGTCCGAGGAATTTACTGCAATAAAATAAATTGAAACATTTTAAAAAGCTCGAGGCAATTTTCAACCTTTTGACCTCCGCGACTTCCACTTATTTCGCTGTCTACTGTTGTAATTATTATAGTGCTTTCCCTGTCTATGTTTTTGGGGGTATTCGTTATTTTTTCGTGAGAATGTCTCTTTTTGAGACGGCGTCTCATTAATCTCCTCGCATACTTTATCAACAACTTGGCTGAGTGTATTTATGACTGAATCTTTTATCCATGTTTCCGTTTCATGGGAATTAAACTCCATAATTTATTTAAAGAGACGCTTTGAGTGTGGGTTAAAATGTTGGCAGTTAAAACTAAAGAGAAATTCTTAAAACAATAAACACGGACGATTTAATTAAAACAAGAGTCGCTTATGCATTCAATGCATTGCAAGACTGCAGATAGCTTCCTGGTATTAAACAATAAAATAAAACTCTTAAAACAATGCTTGGATTCAATTTCATTTTACAATTAACAAAAAAACTGCCTTCCATTGGAATTTAATTGATTACTACATGTCCCATGAATTACCTGGAGTGGAGGCTGTTGAGTAAACGGCAGGAATTGGGGTTGCAGTGGGCATTGCGAGCATTGCAGCGTTGATCGCGTCTTCAGCCGGGAGGATGATGGGTGGGACGTAGAATGTGGTGGGGGCGCGCGGTAGTATGGCGTCCAGGGTCGAAGGGGCGCGTTTTTTGGGGGGCGGTTGCTCGTTGCTCGGGTTCCCAGCGGTTCCTCCCCCAGCTGAGGACGGGCTGTCCACTGAGCGCTTCACGATGACGGCTTTTGAGACACTCGTCACTTCTTCGACTCACTTCCTTCGTCTCTTGGGATTCTGAAAAAATTGAGAAAATGCCTTGAGGAGTGGATTCAAGCAAGCGCAGCAGAAAAATGGTACTGAGCTCATTATGACCACAGCTGCATTCACATTCATTTTCCGGTCTTTCTATCTCTTCAGAGACTCTTTAAATTCCTGGGCTCGTGCCCTTTGAACAAACAGATGCTGTAGTTACAATTGCCGAGAACAAGAACAACAGTTGCAACTGAACCGTGAAAGAAGTCTCATTTTCCAGTCCCATAAATCTGTTGACGAAAGGAAGTTGTTGGATGCATAAGTGACACATGCTTGTAAGACATTGAAAAGAATCTTTTGAGAAGAAGGTGGAGAAGATGGGATTTCCTTTGCCAGTGTCACCCGGGTATTAGCTGAGAGACAGTTAATAGAATGGCCAGGATTATGCTCTAAATATAGTATTTTATTTCCTAGCTCACTTCTCCCCCAGCATATTTAACAAGATAGGAATTTACGTTATATAAAATATTTGGGAGGATATTTGAGGATAATCTGAAGAAGTTGTAATGGACTGTGTAAAATTTTAATGGAGCTTTCAAGTTTTGAGTTGAAGGGATTTGCAATATCTTATGCTAAACTATAAGCTCCATCCATATTTCATTAGTCTCAAAATACAATCCAAACAAAGTGAGACGGAGAAAGTGTAAAGGTGTAATCGGATCTCGTCTGGAGATGACAACTCATCCCTCAGATCCCAAAAACTAAAGTTTCAATAGATTTGGGCACAAAATGACATTTTTTCTGATAATTTCACTCGTTGCGTTTGATTTATTTTTTGCGTACGTTTCCTGATTTAAATAATTTTAGCCATTCTTGCAAATTATGATCACTTTGAGACAGAATTACTGATTGAGATTGATAAAATGATTACCTTAAAGACTTTAGACGGAACTCATTCCACTTTGATATTCACTATTTTGAAGATATTCCCAGAGTTATTTCCAATTTTCCGAACTTGACTTTATCCTTGTTTCCAGCCTCTCTCAAAATGTCTAACTGCGGAGCAGGGGAGAGTTTGTAAGAAGTTACGTTTAGTTAAATTTAGTTGGGACAGATGCAGAGCCACAAGTCAAAGTCAACCCGGTGTCTCATGTTACTTCCCCCTTTCACTTATATATAACCATTTTGAATCTTTCTCGGGGAACTGCACAAACCGGGTTTTAGGCTAAAACACTTGAAAGTTATACCTCTAAGACAACTTTTACGGCAGACTTGACGTCAGCTTCACTTTAAGAAACATGCAGCCATTCCAAAATACGAGCACAAGCCAAAAACTCAAACCATTCTTCCGAACAATAATTTATCTTGTTCCCTCATCATCACTACCCTATGCACAATAAGATAAGAAGAGCTCCGTCTTTGATTTGAATACCACACACAAAGACTTTCATAAGTATATGCGACACAAACTTTTTACGTTTTTGGGAGCAGGCTAAATATAAGTCTCTACTCTAAACCGCAATCAAACAATCTATTCAGATTAATGGTAATGAGCAACGCTTTTTGTCACAACGTTTCATAACCTATTCAATTTGGCAGCCCATCAATAATTTGTCTGGAAGAGTATTAATTATATTCGGAATAAAGTTAAACGGTAGTTTGTGTCTTTGGCGTGGCTTCTCTTTTTCGGTTGAGAGATGAAAGAAATTTGGTAAAGACAAAAGAGGAGCGGGGCAGAGTCTAAAACTGACAATGACTTAACCTAAATAGAAGAGCTTTAGGGTCGTAAAAGTAAAAGCAAAGTATCTCGAGCTTTGGTTTGAGGAAAATCACTTTAAACCTTTTTGTAGGGACCTTCGTAAACATAAAGAAGCCTGTTGACTCATAATGTACATATGCCACATGTATACATCCACACATGACATATACTCATACCCTTTTTAGCTTCTGAACCGAAAGCCAAATGGAAGAGATCACGGGGAGAGCTTTATTTTATGGTTTTGTTGGACTCTCTTTGGTCACCTTCAAATTTCAAATGGCTGACCCTGTATTGATTTAAGGCTGCACCAAATGAATAGCATAAACATTCTCATTATGAATCCTCAAGAGAGAGAATCCTTCTCAAGCAGTTCCATTCACACCAAGTCTGACAAAACGGGAGCCGGTTAACAATGTTGTCTCATCTGGGAGGCACATGTGAGATGAATCTGTCATCTTTTTAATGTGCATACAAATGATTTTCCTTTTAAACAAGTTGAACATCCAGCTGGGGGTCCACCAATTCAATGGATGGACTTTGAATTATATTTAAAATCACGTCAATTACACATCCTGCAACCTACGTCAACTCCGAAATAATTTGGTTGGGTCATTTTAACAACTCTAAAAAAAAGCGGTTTCGATATCAAACCGTTTGACGTAGCTGACCACAACATTGCTTACGTATTCAGCCATGGACATCAAACTGAGCTAAAGTCGTGTCCAACTTG
>JAQIXN010000467.1:0-38190 GCA_034698145.1 Proisotoma minuta
GAGTTCATGATGGACATGGCCTTGGACGAGACGCCGGTGTCGGGATGGACTTGCTTGAGCACCTTGTAGATGTAAATGGCATAAGATTCCTTCCTCTTGTGCTTCCTTTTTCCCTTTTCCCCAGTCCCCTTTCCACTGCTTTTGTTGACCGCCTTGGCCTTGGACACAGCCTTCTTCCCCACAGACTTCCCTCCAGATTTGGCCCCAGCCATTTCGAAATTTCTTCTTCAAAGATAGAACTTGCGAGTTTTTGCTTGAGCGATGCTTCTTCCACAAGCGACAGACAGCAAATGATAAAGTTTTCCAGTCTGCTGCTCGTTTTATAGGCAAGGGCTGAGTTGTGAGTTGGGTTTTGAAGTGGCGGGATAAGCTACTCACCTCTCCACTATAAAAGCAGCATTCACTTGTCTCATTTCATCATTTGCTCGCTGTCACTCGAGAAGGAAACATCATCAACAATAAACTCTCATTCATCTCGAATTTGACGATGACTGGTCGTGGGAAAGGAGGAAAGGGTCTTGGGAAGGGAGGAGCCAAGCGACATCGAAAAGTCCTTCGCGACAACATCCAAGGAATCACAAAACCCGCCATTCGTCGTCTCGCCCGTCGCGGAGGCGTCAAACGAATCTCTGGCCTAATTTATGAAGAGACCCGGGGCGTGTTGAAGGTCTTCCTTGAAAATGTCATCCGAGACGCCGTGACGTACACGGAACACGCCAAGAGGAAGACGGTGACGGCCATGGACGTTGTCTACGCCCTCAAACGCCAAGGACGCACTCTCTACGGATTTGGAGGATGAGCATAAATAAACAATTGATCTGACTGAATTAAAAATTTAACCCAACGGCCCTTTTAAGGGCCACCAAATTATCCAAAGAGTACAAAATATATTTTCATACAAATCGCATATCAAGATGTATTTATAAATAAGTTCTTGTCATTCGGAAATACCAGGAACAGGCTTAAACAATTGAATCTTGTTTATATTTATCAAGGTTTTGAAGTTGTATTGTCTATTGTACAGAAAGCTATTCACTGGAAGAAAATTTCAACACAGAAAGTTTTAAAATAAAGTTAGCAATTACGGGATTCAAATCCAAGAGAAATATTTAAGCATCAACATCAACACAAATGCATGCAGCTTCCGACAAAGAAAACTTCAATCGTAACAAAATGTTGTCAACTCTGTCAACATAACACTCAAGTCGCGTCTTTCTTTTGTTGATAGGATTGAAAGTATTGAAGCCAAAGTGGAAAGCTGGAGATCGTGTCTATTTTCCAGAGGAAAGGGAATATGCTACAGTCAAATGGATCGGCTCCCGACACTACCGCTTCACAGTCGTCATCCAATACGTAACCTTACGCTGTTTAAATATTTCCCCCATCTTTAAAATATAAATAAAATGTCGATGCAGGATTTTCCAATTGGAGATGAAACATTTGAATCCGATGATTTGCCCTTTTGCATAAAAAATGGACATGGAAAACGCTTAACTATTGAAGAGCTCAATGTTAAGGCCCAAAAAGTTTCTCACAATCCAGGATCGCAATTTCTGAATAAGCTGCATAAATGGAGCAGGTTCCAAAGACAGGCGACAGTTCAAACCCCTTCAGTATTCTATGTTTAGGTTACCCACCAAGTTTCTAAGGGTTGGCTATTTAAGAATAAACACAGTACTTTGAATCTTTGTTCTTCAACTTTGACAAAACAAGCTATTACAAATTTATTTATTGATATCTGAAGCTGATTAAATTATATTTGAGGAGTATAATGCAAAACAAAGATCGTGGGAGCTTAAAAAGCTTAAGGAAGAACAAGGAAGGTGCGTCGGCATCCACCCTCCCTCCCGCTTCTTCCTCCCAGGCGTCATCAGTTCCTGTCCAAAATAGAAGATCTCTGAGTGAGTATGCAGTCAACCAAATTACTGCCCATCCAGAAGATGAATGGCAAATCGACTCAAAAGATGACCACTTGGAATTTTTTCAGAAGGTGTGGATTAGTTTTTTATTAGATATTTATAACAAACTTTATAATATTATTCAGGGAAGAGATTATCAGCCCCGAAAGCAGAAGCATCATTTCACGGAAGAGGAGAAGGCGATAATGGGGACGTTCGAGAGCGCGGCGCTGAAGCCCTCCCACACCGCGGTCTACAGACATTGGCTCGCCAGTCTGCCCGCAAGGTCTCCCTTTAAAATTGAAACAAATGTCAAGTAATTTGCATCTAAAATATTCCAGGAGTGATACAGAGTCATGGATAATCATTGCCATCATTGCTGTTATAATTGGGTTAGTTAATTACTATTGGATTTCAATTTTATAAGCTGATTGCATTTTTGTGTATCTTGTTGCAGAATATTGACATTTGTTATGAAACAGATTTGCGAAAAACTTCAGATATTTTACAATCCATTCATGTCCAATTTTGTCGAGGCATGCGTAAATTTTCAACAACAAAGAATTTATAGCAATGTATATAACAAACGTTTTTTCAGAGGGGAAGAACATTTCGATTATGGGTTTATCTCTGTGGGATTTCTTGTACTTGTGGGGCTCTCTCCTCCATAATTGTCATTTATTTGTGTCCCCAGTCGGGGGGATCTGGGGTCCCCGAAATAATCGGCATTTTAAATGGAGTTGTGGTAAGACAATTTTCCGTACTAAATAAATGATCATGGAGTAATTATGCAAATGAAAAAATAGGTACGAAACGCACTTGGGATGAAAACACTCATGTGCAAAATAGTGTCTTGCATGTTTACCGTAATTAGGTATCCTCATATTTTTTTTTTAAATTAAGGGGGCTTTGATATATTTTGGTGTTTGTTCTAGCGGACTCCCAGTCGGCTTCGAGGGGCCGATGGTAAGATTTAATTTATTATTTGTCTATATTCTTAACATTTATTTGATTATAATTACTCGTCCCTTTTGAACAGATTCATATAGGGTAAGGATTTTTTTCAAAAAATGTTTCATTAAATTACTTTTAAAATTTTGAATAAAAAGAGCGTTGGTAGCTGCGTTAATGGCAAGACCTTGTCGCTGCCAAACATGCAAAGACAACATTTACCTGGAAAAACCTCCAAAGCCTGACAAAGAAGGTTGCTGTAAAAAGAATGTGAAAAAGATTTGTAGATATCGAGATTGTCAAGAAAGGTTTGCTATATTACCATTTTGTTTGTATTTTATGCTGATATTCTGTGGACACTTATAGACACAATCTAATTTGCGTGGGTACAGCCGCCGGAGTTGCTTCAGCTTTCAGCAGTCCCATCACGGGTCTTTGTGTAAGCTCAAAATATGTACATACTTTTATAAGCATCTTGTGTAAAATATCTATATTTGCAGTTTGCAATGGAAGAGTTGTCAACACATTGGTCATCAAGTGTGACATGGCAAACATTTGTCTGTTGCATTTTATCACGAAGCACAACAGAACTGCTTCACAGCATTGCCAGCACCGTGGAACACTTGGAAGAGGAAGATCACACCATAAATATTCTTGAATTAAGCGAAGCTGCACTTTTTGACATGAAAGTCAGTTTGAAGATGGGCTTGATTGTTTTCATCCCCACTGTAATTATCGGAATCATTGGGGGCTTGCTTGGCTCTCTCTTCATATTCATGCATCTGAAAATGGCCAAATTCAGACGGAAAATGTTAAAAAAGATCAAAAGGACTGATGTTGCAAACGCTTTCAAAGTTTTTGAAGTTATTGTGTTGTGTGTAAGTTAATGCCCAAACATTCAAAACATGTCTATTTTGCATTACTTATTGTAGTTTGTGTTCTCATCTTTAATTATGGTGTCAATGCCGTGGGCATTTTATTGCAACAGAGTTAATCACAGTGAGCCGGTGGCCAGCGATTCTGAAGTTAGGCACATGGTCTTGAAAAACTTTAATTGTGATCGACGACTCTTTAAAACGTACAACAAAACTTTCTACGAGTTTCGACATGTGGGGGAGTTTCACGAAGGTTAAAAAAAATCTTAGATTAACTTATAGTGACTTGCCTAAAAATGCCTTATCAATATGTTTTCTTATTACTGTTTTCCAGGGGCAACTTTGATGTTTGGGTCTTGGGAACAAATGATTAGAAACTTGTTATCAAGAAAAACGGCAGATTTCTTTGGGATAACATGTCTCTCCATGATTTTATTTTGTTTCTTTATATTTTCCTCTTACTCTGCAACAGTTAGCATTGCAAGTGGATTGTTAATACCTCAATTGTAATAATAATTTAACATCATCAACTATTACTAATAACAAAAATGGTATTTAGAGCTATTGGAGCTTTATACGGAAGATTGGTCGGGAAATGCATCCACGACATTCTTAAGGAATTTATGAATGCGGACGAAGATAATTCGGAATTTGATTTTACGGACCCTGGGGCTCTGGCTGTTTTGGGGGCAGCCTCTTTCTTTGCTGGAACTTCGAGACAGCCGATAACGAGCGTCATTATGATTGTAAGCTGTTCGTATAAACATACCAATTTAGCTCAATTAAATTTTGTTCCTAGGCCGAAATGACGAATGACATTAACATGTCACTTTTAGTGATGATTGCTGTGATGATTTCAAAGTTTGTGGGGGATTTGCACACTCATTCGTTAGTTCATTCTCTGCTTGAATTTAAATGCATCCCAATTTTGGAGCCTGAGCTTAAAATTTATCACAACAATAAACGGTACACATTAATTAAAGTTTCTATTACAAACTGATGTAATATTATATTTAGAGTGGATCTGGAGTTATTTCCTGTTTCTCTCGTCATGTCAAAACCCGTGCAATCAACAAATCTTCGGTCTTCAGTTCACGGTCTAGCAAATTTGTTGTTAGAAACGAATCACGGTGCATTTCCAGTCGTAAAACCGGATGCTCGGTATGGAAAAGCAGTTTTCATGGGACTCATCTCAAGGTGAAAATTACATAATAATTATTATTCAATGTAATGTTTCGTTCTTCAATAACATGCATATATTTAGAATGGAATTAACAATACTTTTAACAAAGACTGAAGGATTCGATATTAATGAGCTAAATCGTGAAGACATAGACAAAATACGCATAACATATCCAGAATATAATTCAAATAAGCTCAGAGATTGCGCAATCACGGACAGAATATTGGAAATGTACTCAAAAGATGATAGATATCAAAATGTATTTGTCAATTTGGTGAGATCAATTTTTAACAGCTTAACAAAAAATATGCCAATAAACTTCTCTTTAGTATCCCTACATAAATTTGTCATCTCAAACTGTGACGACCACTTTCTCTCTCCACCGGAGTTATGCCGTGTTTAGGGACTTGGGCCTAAGGCACTTGATCATCGTGGACGAGTACAATGTGGTGCAGGGAATTGTGACGCGAAAGGATCTCCTTGGCTTTGTGGTCGAAGAGAAGGTCAAAGACGAAATTCAACGGATAAAGCATCACAATTTAATCAAGAAGCATCGTTCATATCAAACATGGAAAATTAAAGTAAAAACTCTTGGTTTACTTTTATCTGCAAACAAATTTAAGAACGTTGTTCCAGTAAATCAAGGCCAAACGAGTAATTGAGTGATTTTAGGATGATTAAATAAATAATAAGTGTTTTATTACTGAATATCAATTCCAGACATGCTTAAATTAATTCATTAGCATCACTCAAAGATTCCATCTCAGCATCTGCTCATCGTTATCTCAGTCAGTGTAGTTAATCCATCAGTTTAACACTGATTCTAATAAAATGCTCCACACCATTTTCATTTTATTGGCCTTCTTATCCATTATAGTTTTGGCAAAAAGTACCAACAATAATGTCAATCCCTCGAATAGTACAAACATTACACCAAAATCTCATTACGCCTTTCATCTCGACAAATCCTGGCCTCTTAAATCAGTGTCAGATCTTCAAATATTTGGTTCAAGTGTCGACATAGATCGAGATGGAAATATTATTTTGTTGCATCGGGGCTACAAAAAAGAGAAGCCAACTGTAATCAAAGAACAAACGGTCGCAGTTCTTGATCGAAAAACAGGGAAAATTTTAAGAGAATGGGGAAGCAACAAATTCATAAAACCACACGGACTCACGCTTTCAAGGTCCGGAGATTTGTTTATCACGGACACTGTGATGCATCAAATCTTCAAAGTATAAAATACTTATATTTATTTATATATTTTCTGTATGAAGTAAAATAATTTTTGCAGTTTGAAAAGAACAGCTCGACGCATTTATGGGATGATGAGGCCGTCCTTACGTTGGGGGAAGAATATGTTCCCGGATTCGACAATTATCATTTTTGTGGTCCGAGTGACGTGGTAGAGGTCCCAGAAAGTGGCGAATTCTTTGTAGCCGATGGATATTGTCATCAACGAGTTGTAAAATTTGATAAATACGGAAAATATCTTCTCCAGTTTGGATCAGAATCGAGTGGAGAAAATAAGCCGAAAATGGATTTTAATGTCACCCACGCATTAGCTCTCGCTCACAAAAGTGTTCCGACGAAAAATGAATCTGAGCTACAGACCATTTTGTTTGTGGCAGATAGAAATAACGCCAGAATCCAATGCTTTGATTTAAATGGGACTTTTATCTATGAAATTGGCTCTGAAAATTTTGGACCGGAAACTCCAATGGTTTTAAGCATGACAGCCACAAATGTTATACCGGCTCATCATCAAGCGACCACCTCTAATTTCTCTTTTGGACTAATGTATGTCATCAGTGGACATTTACCTCAAGGGAAATCTAAAGTTTACACTTTTGGATTGAATGAAAATAACGCACAACTTTTGTCATCCTTTACAATCAACAACAATGGAAATGCATCAGCCACTAAGGAAAATTCTAAAATAGAAACTCCTCACGACATTGTGGTTTCAAAGGATGGAAAAGAAATTTATGTCGTGGAAGCGTCCCCAGAATTGATCCTGAGAAAATTTGTTTGGACTGAACATAAAGCATCACAAGGTCACGGGAAAGGAAATGCCAAATCATCCTCTTCTTCGCATTTTACTGTATTTGTCACTATTTCAATTTTAGAACTGCTTTGTTTTGTCGTCATTTAATTTTACTATTACCTTTATTTTTTTTAGAAAAACTTGGAAACTGAAAATAAATCTATTTATCCGAAAAATAAAACCTTTTTTGAATATTTTCATTTAATTTTTAGCACGTTTAGCTTTATAAAATTGGAAGATAATGGCAGCATTTCAATACTCTTGTCGTATGATATGCGCCGTAATTTGGAAATCATGGAGAATACGGAAGCACAGAAAATGGCAGACATTTGTAGAAGTTTCGATACCAGTTTTATTAGTACTCTTACTTGTTGCAGTCAAAGCATTTATGGAACCCGAAGAAGACGGAATTGACCCCAGCCGTCCTACAACATTTCCTCAAAATGACATGACGGTAACTTTTATTGGCAAACATACAGTCATCCTTTCAATCAATTATTTACATGTAGAGTTTAATATCAAAACTGTGCAACATTGGATGTTCGACTGGAGAAAGGAATGCAGCAATTGTTTACGCTCCCAAAACAAATTTCACTGAGAGGCTAATGAAAATGGTGTCAACTATTTTAGCACTAAACGAAGCCCCCGTGGAAGTTGAAGGTTTCCAAGATGAACAAGAAGTGGAAGCTTTGAGTTATCTTTTACGATCCAATGGCTCTGGTCATTTTGGCCGACCAACAATCCTCACAGGAGCTGTGATATTTGTGAACCACACAGATAGTTCCAATATTTTGGCGTACAAAATTCGTCTTTTAACGTCCAAATTTGTGAGTGGTAAAACATTTGCAGAGACAGAAATGCAAGGACCTGGAAAACGTATATAAGATTTAAACTAGAAGGTTGAGTGGAAATTGTGTAAAATTATTTTGGTTAGATTATGCTGCTTATGAGGACACAGGATTCCTTGGACTCCAGTTGGCTGTTGATCAAGCTTACACAATGATTGCAAACGCCAACAACAGCCTCCCACTGCCAAATTATGGGATATCCACTCAAGCCTTTCCCTACCCTCCTTACAAACGACATGACAAGATTCAGTATTCCATGGTCCTCGCCACGCTCCTCCCCGCCGTCATTATCATCGGATATGTCCACACTATTTGCATCTCGGTAAAAGTAATTGTCGAAGAAAGATTTTCAGGAGTGAAGGTAAAAAAACAAATAAGTGACAAACATGATAAAACAATTCGTTTTATTTTCTGGACAGAAATTTTTAACAATGTTGGGATTATCTCACATTGGCTATTGGATAAGTTGGTTCTGTGATCTTGCTCTGGTCTCCGTTATTACGATGGTCTTAATCGTGGTCATATTGACAACGGACATTTCTGGGGAAGGAGCAGTAATTGTGTCATCGTCCAGTGAAGTCATTTGGGCGTTCTTGATGCTCTATGTGTTTGCTTCACTTTGGTTTTGCTTCTTCATTGCGACAATGATTCAATCCAGTAAGAATTCATTATTTCTCGTTAACATTCAATAAATAAGTTTAATATATTTTGCCAAATTCTACCAGCTAAATATGCCAAGTCGATGGCTGCCGTAATTTGGTTTGGTTCATTTTTGATACCATCTCTTTTGGTCGGAATGAAGTCGAGATATTTGGCAACCCAATATTTGATTTCAATCTTTCCAAACATGTGCCTTTATTGGGGATTTCACATCATTGCTGCTTTCGAGGCCAATGGTGATTACACATTTAAAAAGCTGCTTTAAATATTTCCTATAAATTATGTTATTTCAATAGTTGTGGGGTCACATTGGCACAATTTGGAAGCATACGCAAATGCATCAGATTCACTCAATTTGGCTTCTATATTTGCAATGCTCGTGTTTAGTGGCATATTTTATTTTGCCCTAACTCTTTTAATTCAGCATCACCGACAAGCAAATAGGAAATTGAAATCTCCGTACACTCTCCTCTACGACGTTCTCTACGATGACACCAGTTTTCCTGAGATGATCCACTGCATGAGTCGCAGATGCCGAAAAAAGTCTCGGGGGGAAGAAGAAAGGGGGACTTCTGGGCAAGATGTTCTTTTTGATTCCCCCGGGGGGAATTTACGGACGGCTGTTTTAAAACAATTAGGACTAGTCAAAGATGAATCGATAGGAGATGAGAATATTTCAAGGCACACTTTAACGGAAGGGATCGAAGTGAACGACCCGACCAAAGACTGCGGGGTCAAAGTCAGAAATCTTAGCAAAAGCTTCCACACAGAGAAAGTTTTAAGGAGATTCTCTTGTGACTTTTATACCAACGAAATATCCTGCATTTTGGGCGACAGTGGCGCAGGAAAAACTGTCCTCGTAGAAATATTACTGGGTGAAATTTAAATTGCTTTCTATGCTTAAATAACGAAAAACTATATGAAAAACGTGATTTTAGGAGCTTTAAAAGCGGACGAAGGGATAGCTTACGTCAATGAATATGACATTCATGATTACTTAATTGATGTCCGAAGAAGCGTTGGTTTTTGCACTCAAAATAATTTGCTATTTCCTGATCTTACAGTTAGAGAACATTTGATCATGTTTGGATGGGTACTTCATTTTAAACACCCTTCCATTTACAATATAATATATTAACTTTTTTCATCAATCAAAACTTTAGCTCAAAGGGAAGGATTTGAGTGGGGCATATGCACAAGCAAATCATATAATATCAATTTTGAAACTTAAAGACAAAGCTAAAGTCCCCGCATCAAAATTATCAAAACAATCCAAGCGCTTTCTCAGTTGTGGCATCGCGTTGATGGGGGATCCACAAGTTCTTATCTTTGATAACCCAACTCAAGATTTGGATCGGGATTCTTCAAAAACATTGTGGAACATGTTATTGGTAAATATTATTTTTTTTTCATAAAGGCAAAACTACAGTGATCTAAATAATTTGCAGAAGTACAAGGAAGAGCGAACAATAATTTTTACATCCACGTCAATCGAAGATGCTGCTGCAGTCGCAGACAGAATCGCGATAGTTAAAGATGGAAAATTAAGATGCTGTGGATCTGCGCAATATCTAAATACTTTATTTGGTAAAATTAAGCCAAGTGATTTCATTACTGTTATTTAAATTCTTCTTTGTTTATTAGGCGATGGGTATACCATTAGATTAAGCGTTTCTGGAACAAATGCCGAGTGGATTGTGAGAATGATCTCTCAAGAAATTGGGGAGGCTGAGCTGAAAAATCGAACGTTGACAGTTGGAGGGGAAGATGTAACATTTGTTGTCCCCAATGAATATGTTCCAATGTTCCCAAAATTATTTTACCAACTCTACGATCACAAAGATGAATTTGGGTTAATAACAGTCCAAATCGACAGTTTAACAGTGGACGATTTATTTCACAGGTAAAACATTTCTATAAGAAGCAATATATAAAATTATCCATTGCTTTCAACCCTCGACAGCGTTCATGAAATGCAAGAATTTGAAACCCAGCCATCAAAATTGACTTCAACAACGGAAGGAAAATCTCATTTCTTTGTCGGAAGGAAGACGGAGGGTTGCTGTCTGTCATTTAACAGATTGTGGGCCTTAATCCTTAAGAACTATCGACTTAGCACTGCCAGCATGAAATTTCTGATTTTCTTGGTAATATTTTGATATTGGGAAACTAATTAAATTAATGATCTTTTTTAAAAGATAATAATCCCCATTGCTTTAATTTTGTCTGGAATTACCGGAGCTAATCGAGGTCTTCGAAATCAGGATGTGCACAAATTTGGCAAGATCAACATTGGTCTTGGGGATTACAAGAAGCCAATCACAATGTTCTCTATAGAAAATAACGTGTGTTCCATTTATATTTTAAAATAATAATTTCGATGTATTTAATTATTCCCTGAAAATTTAGAGCCTTGGAGTTGCATATAAAGAAGTGGTGGGTTCGGCTGGCGTCGCATTAATGCCTAAAAGTAATTTATCTGAAGATCTACTTAAAATTGGAGAACAAAGTATTTCCAAGTACAGGCAAAATCACATTGTTGCTGCATTAGAAATGGATAACAAAATAAAGGCAATGTATTCAACGGTCACATTGAATGGACCCCCACTCTCAATTAATTTGGTCTCCAATGCAATTTTGAAGTCTTTAAATTTGAGCAACAAAATTATTGTGGAAAATCATCCAATTAAAAACTATTCAAAGACTGACGTAATGTTCCAAATTTAAAATTGCATTTCTAAAACAATTAATTTCTTGTATTTAAACAGGAGAGCAAGAATATTACACACGACGGTGGAACATCCGCTTTGTTAAAAGCCTTCTGTTTTTATTTTGCATATGCCGTAGCTCTAATTTGTGCTGGTTGTGCTGTGAAACCAATGCTTGAAAGAGTTTCTGGGGTACGCAACAATTAAAAATCATAACAATGAATGATGACAATGTATGACGAATGCGTTATGTGCAATGTGCTTTAAATCCAGAGTCACCACATACAAACAATGACAGGAATTAACCCATTTACCTTTTGGATGTCTTATTTAATTTTGGATGGATTGTACATTTTACTATTTTCTGGATTTGCATTGTTCCTCGTCTACGTTTGTCAAGAGCGGAACATGTTTACAATGCACGGAGGTGCTTGTAAGTGACATCATGTCCACTGCTTTGAAATTGAATATGTTTCCGAAGTTTTTCTTTTGTTTAGTTGCCTTGTTTCTAATTTTGTGGATCGGAGGACTCGCAAGCATTTGCTTTGCCTATTTTTTTAGTCAAATGGTCAATGAAGCATGGATGTCTTTTGGCTTTTTGAATATTATCCATCTACTAGCTGGTAGTGCAGGATTTAGTTTTAAAATATTGTGGGTCTCATAATTATATTATTACATGCATGATTATAGCTTTGGGGAGTTACATAATATATCACACTCACGATGGGATTGATGACGCTTTCACAGAAATATATTTTTGGCTGACATCTCCATTCCCTGTCCCTTTTATGATCCACGCATTGTTCATTTATGGGAGGGTGGCTGTGGACAACAGTCAATGTCAAATGATTGCAAAACCTTCCGTTTGCCACAAAAAAGGGATTTACACGAACCTTCCAGCCTTCTCCTGCTGTGGCAAGTTGCATATATGAACACCAATTACAAAAAAATGTAATATGCATTAAATTAATGCCAAATTGCCTTTAAATTTTTAGAACAGTGTACTATTACAAACAATTGCTTTTCTCCGAAAAGTTATTTTAATGCAAGTTATGGATATGAGAGTTATACACTTCTCCGTGATTTGGTCGTTCTTGGAATTGTGGCCGTCATCTATCTCACAATCGTCATTCTTAGGGACTACAACTATTTTCAGAAACTGGGCCGATATTTCTTGTCTGCTCCAAGTGAAGCCTTCATTGTGGACAAGGGAGAAAAGGACGCGAGTGCTGCACAAGAAGCTGAACATGTTCGGAAACTAATCGGAATGGGTTTGTGAAACAGTTTGTAAAAGCAAAGAACTGGAAGCATTACAGTCTGAATTAACAACTGCAGGTGGGAGTGTCCCTGAAAATGTAGGATTGTTGGTCGATGGACTTTGCAAAAATTACGGGACAATTGGAGTCTATTCTCATGTCTCATTTTGTGTGAAGAAGGGAGAATGTTTTGGTATTTTGGGTGGTGCAGGGAAGTCGGCCGTCTTCCGAACCCTCACCGGTCAACAAGTCCCCTCCGTTGGAGACGCCCACATCCCTCCCTACAGCATGCTCCACAACAGAAGAAAGGTTCGGGGTTCGAATAAGAAAATATTTACAGTACTCTAATTACTGTTCCTCATTTTGTAAAAGTTTACTTCATTAATCGGCTATTGTCCTCAAGAAAATTGCGTTTTTTCTGGGCTCACTGCTTCCCAAACACTTGAACTTTACGGTTCACTTAAAGGAATCCACAAGGCTGATTTAAAGCGTGAAGTGAGACAATGGCTATCGTCCTTAGGTACAACATTCTTTGTCGTGCATCCCTAAAATCGTTACTTCCTTAATTTTTGTTAAATCATTCATACATATCGACATATCTAGGTTTGGAGAATGATGCAAATAGATTGTGTGGGGGTTTCACTCCGGGGATGAAAAGAAGGTTGAGTGTTGCTATTGCTTTATTGGGGGACCCCATTTTGATTATTTTGGACGAACCCAGGTAGGCTACATTACATACTAGATTGAAAAAAAACGAAGTAAAATAATTTGGAAACAGCCGAGATTTAGACCCGACAATGAAGAAGCACATTTGGATAACGCTCCGACGCCTTCAAAAAGAAGGGAAAATAATTTTGCTCGCTTCTCAGAATGTCCACGAGTGTGAGAATCTATGTGCAAAACTAGGTAGCCAAAAATAAAGGCAGTATTATCTGATATTGATTCCTTAAACGGTGTTTAATTAAGGACTGATGATAAACGGACGTTTGCAATATGTCGGAACAACCAGAGCAATCAAAGACAAGTTTCTAAACGGCTACACTGTCACTTTCAAACTGACCAAAAGATACTCGGTGGATGACAGCTCAGAGTTGGAAACAGTGAGTGAAATCAAGAACAATATCGAGGCAATTCTGGACGATGCGTTATTCAGAGACGTCTTTCAAAACACGCTCAAGTACCTCATTCCCCAAAAGGGGCAAAATTGGGGGAGCATTGTGGAAAAGTTGGAAAGGATTCGGATTCAAATGAAGGAGAGCGTTGGATATTACAGTCTGACGGAAAGTACACTTGAAGAAGTGGCACTCGCCATGTCCGATCTTGACGTGGATTCCCAATTTGAGCTTCCGGGAACAAGGGTCACTCCCATTCAAAGGATTTGTATGGGCCAATGCTGCACTGACGACTATTCGTGAAGAATTTTCGTCCATGAGACAAGGGTTTAATAAAGTTTGTACACGATAATTGTATTAAATAAGATAATTAACTGGGGCGAAGTAATTAAAATGAATTTTAGTCCATAAAATGCGTTTGTATTATTACTTCACAGAGATTAGAATAAAGTTACGTGCTGTCGTACTCCAAATAATGGCATAAATGTAATTGAGAACAATTATAAAATTGGCTGTAGATGTAGAGCACTGCTCTGTAACCATTTAATCGATCCTTGCGGTAAGCCATTAAATTATGCTGCTTTACCCACACACAAAACAATTTGCAAACAGACGCAGTTTGTTTGTGGCTTATATTGAGTAGTTTTTGTAGAACAAGGGATAACGATAATCCTTAATCTTCTTGCGCAACAAGTCCAAATAAATCCAATATAAAATATTCAAATGTGCCTGGAATTTTGTAAAAGCTGCTAATCCCTTATATTTAGTAATGCTCGTTAATACTTCGTGAGTACATCTCATTGCACTTCGTGACAGAAAGTAAATTGCAGCAAAATGCAAATATATTTAGCTAGACCTCGTTCAGCCTCAACCTTAAAGATATTGCATTAGATCTGTTGTCAAATTAGATTTTGTAATAACACGACAAAAATACCTCAATTTACTCCAAAAAACCACAAACAAATCCTTCCTTTCCTAATTTGTTAAAACAATATCAAAATACTAAAACTTGATGTAAAATTGTATGAGGAAAGAAAATGGATTGTGTGATTTGTGTGCCTTCCCGTGTCTGTATATTTATTTTGCAGATTAATCTATAAAATTTAGAGTTTTTAGCAAGGCTAGCAATAGAAGTAAATCAATGAACTATAATGCACCTTGTAGATTTCTAATCCCAAGTTGTACACAAATATTATTGTTTACTTGACATGCTGCTCTGCACTTGAGGAAGACTTTTGTTAGATACATGATTTAATTACTAATGTTTCCGTTTACAATGAATGACTAATTTTAGCAGAAAGTGTGAAACTTATTTACGAGAAAACAAATAACTGAAAACCTTTGATTTTGATGACATCAAGCAGATAAATAAAAAGTTGTGTTGGGTATTGAAATTGTTTAATTATGTAGGGGATGATATGCCAATGGTGCGTGGCCTAAGCTGCTCTATTTAAATTTCTTTTTGCCGATGACAACTTTGAGAATTGAAAAGCAGACATCTCAAATAGATAACACAATTTGTTAGAGTTTTGATGAGTGATCGACAGGTAATTTAAGCCCGTGTTCACCTCAAGTGAGCTTTTGTGCGAGGACATTCTTTTTCTCTCAATTTGTAACCTTTGTAACAAAAGGCAAAAGGCAGGCCCAAATATCTGATATCAAAATTGTTTATTTGGAAAGACAGATACTTTTAAATTTGATTGAGTGCTATTTCATGCATTTCTAGCGAACCTTGAAATTACGCACGAATATTAAATTTTCGGAATATAATGGACTATAATTAACACTTGCTTTTATTTTAAATAACAATTTTGTCCTTTAATTGAGGTGAGATCAAGGTACTAGTCTCAATCCCACTGAAATGGTTGCGATATTGATGCAGATAAAATTAACACTGTAATATGCCAGTCATTTCAATTTTGTAACAGTTTCTAGCTACAACTTGTAACTGCTCTAATTAAGTCCCATATCAAGTGACACGTAAAGCTATAAATCAAAGGTTCATAGTAATTAAACTTTGTAAAATCATTCGATTTATACAATTGGAGGACAAATTGAAATAAATTGTTTTAATAATGATGCAAGTTAATAAGTAAATACTTGATTCATAGAATTTTAAGCCATAATAAATAAGTAAAATGAGTGAATTTGAGCCTTGGTCAGATTGAGCTAATGCACTCGTTTAGGTAGAACTGTAACATAAATATTTATATGTACTTTGGCTACGTGTCTACAACTAATAAGACAACTTTCTTATCATGAAAGTGAAAGGTTTTGTTTGGTTTGGATTAAATCATATCAATGGATCATCAATGTTACTTTTTTATCTCAGCAATTATTATATCACCCTTTAATTACCCTTCTGAGAACAACTCTCATAGTAAATGGCAAATAGTAGTAGTAAAAGTAGTGAATGAAGGATTAAAGTGCAATGTGTCGCATGAGAAAAAACAAACAGAGTTTCCCTCGGAGGCAGCGCAGTTAACCCTTAACCCCATTTGAGTCTATTTACACGGAAATCGTTTGCTTATTTAACAATGTCTCGAGGTGTCAACAAAGGAATAATTCCTCTGAATCATCTCCAATATTATTACACAATTACGCCATTGCCTTGGTCCACTGCCGTACATTTATTTAATGGTTGTGGGATGTGAATGAGGTTTCAATTCTTTCACATTCGTTTAATAAATGTGGTTGATGGCTGCTGCAACAAATTAGAAAATGTGGCCAATAATCTCCTGAAAAACTTGAGACTATGATTACATTTTTTTAATTCAACAAACGCAGACAATAATGCACAACTACTGTTCTTCTTTCTTTCCCAAACCATCACAAAATTGACCGGAAGAAATATTTTATTTCCGGTCATTTAAGCATTTCTTTCATACATTTTTGAAAGTTTAGAATTTCTATTTGTTAATTGTAATAATATAAATTAAGCCGATTTTTGCTGCCATTCACTAATGGCGAGGATTGATTTATCAGGATTTAAATTACGTGAATTCATTAAGTCAACGTGTGACTGATGCTCTGTCTCTTTTTTCTTATTAAAAATCCAATGGCATTTAATAAAATCATTTTGCAAAATCACGTACGCGCATGAATTGCATAAGTTTTTTTCTTAAAATGTGTAACATTCGAATTGCAATTTTCGTGGTCTGCCATTATTGTGTTTAATATTATTTATTATCAATTTTCAATAAAATCATGATTGATTAACAAAGACAAGAAGCTAGCAAAAGATTTGGAGATTTTAGGGAAGTCATAAAATAAGTTTTTGTTATGTATTCAAAAGAATGTAAAAAAAGGTTCGTGATCTCATTCAAAAATAGGTGAAATAATGTAAGCGTGATATTTTTGGCTATTGATTTAAATTTTGGAGATTTGATGCAAAGGACATGCTTAATTTGTCTAAATTATCTTTGGCTCGCAGAGCGTTGAGTTGACCAACCACGGCTTAAAATCACGAGTTTTTTCTTAATCAACTCGACATGCCGAAATTTGTATTTAAAACTAATTTTGGGTTAATTTGAAATTATGGTGAACTTCATGCTATTCCTCCCTTGATAATTGTTAACGCTTAAATTTAGGAGACGAAAAGTGCAGAGTTTAAAACAGTTCGTGTAGCATTTACATTCCTTCACATTGGCCCTATATAATTTCTAAATTGTGCACATTCTTTGTATTATAAATTACTTATTTGATTTTCATATCTTTGCCAATTATAATTAACAAACCTCATCTTAAAGTGCTACTCTTTGTGTAATTATAAAAGTGAATTTCTTTTGCTGAAATTAGGATCAAGTGTTGGTTTTGCTCACTTTGTTCTGGTTCATGACCAGCAATGCCACACGATCAACACACACACCTGCAGAAAGATGTCTTTTAAATAGATGGACATTTCAATTTCTATTTTCTTTTCAACACTTTATACTCAAATAAATGACTTGTAAAAAGTCTCTTTTTAAACGCAGATGATGATTTATTTTACAGAGATAAGATATGCTACGCAATCTTTCATCTCAGCCATTAAAACATTAGTTAATTAATGCAAGAAAATTAAGGCTTTGGTGAAATTTTGTTAGTCAGAAGACATTGTATTTCCGATTTTCTATGCTACCAGTTAATTGTTGACTCCGTAAAGCAATTATTGGGGTTAATGAGAATGGCTAAATTGGGAGTGTCCGTAGGACGCAGGACGTACAAATATTTCGCAGCCCACAAATTTCATGGATGAACGAAATTAGGTAACGATTACGCATCAAATTACAAGAACGCATAAAATTGCCCTTTGATTCTGCTCCATGTTGAAATGCTGCATATACAGATAAATAACATTGTTTGATGTTGAAACGAAGAAATTCAAATACTTTTTTAACACCTGCAGAGATTTAAGATTTTCTATTTTAAATCTTTTAGTTGAAATGTGCTTTGTATTGCGGAAGTTTAAATATTGTCAAAGTACATAGCTAAAAATCTTTCATAGATCAACTATCAATGATTTGGATTTTTTCCTGAGGATTTGGTGCGTAAAGAAAAATTATGTTAACACGAGCTAATTAAAGAACAATTAAAAATTTAGAGGAACATTTTTGCTAGTTACTCAACCAATATTAAAACAATTTCCGTCCAGATAATGATTCTAATATTATTAAAACACCACAAAAGAACGTGCATTCAAACATTTAAAATTTTAAAAATCTAAACATTACTTTACAAATCCTGTTCTGCAGAATAATTCATAAGTACTTGAAAATTTTTCAGCCCAAATTCCCATCATAATCAACAAATTTGACATGAGAAATCTGTTCAACTTTTTCGATGCAGTTCCCAAAAAAATTCGAAAACAAGAAGTAAAGTACTCTAGTAATTTATCTCGATTTAATCATTAGACAGCAAAAAATCGTGTAAACTGAAAATCAAAATAAAATCTTTAATCATGAAACGAGATCATAAACAGCACAATTCTTGTTCATGAAGTTCAAGTCTGATGATTATTCTTAATTTAACAATATTCTAGCTGTGAATGATTAAATAATCGCATTAAATAATAATTTCGAGTTGAACTTAAGAATGAACTTTTGTGCCTACTTTGTGTTAAAAAATGATAATCGCCTTATAATTCGCAAGCAGAGATGCTTATCTCTTCTGCTCCACTTGGCTGGCTTTGGCATTACATAAAATGTTGGATTTCCACAGTTCTCTCAAATTTTGTAACACTTCCCTTTTCAATTATTGCATTAATTTGATACCGGACGGACGAACAAACGGAAGCTTAATTTAAATTAAATTTATTTTATTGCTCCACATTTGAGATCATTTTACAAACAATGTCGTCTTTGAATTTTTTAAGTTTGTGTTCTAGAAATTATTTTGGAATGTGCATTATTTCGTAATAATAACAAATTGTAATTTACATACATGAACCATAATTATAATTAGGAATTGAATCATAATTTGGATTTAATTGTAAAAAGCTCGAATTTGCTCATTCTTGTTCATTGTGATTATGAGTTGTCTTATGAAATGACCGAAACGTGTCTTGATGAACTTTTTTCCCAAGATTCCCTTTCATTTTCATCTCACTAGAATTTCAAAGCGACCCTAAAAACGAATAGAACGAGTGCAATCAAGTGTTTTTTTTTACTTTGCATTCAGTTGCATTTTACCATTAATTGCACTGCATCAAAAAAATGTGATATCAAGGGAAGATCATAATCACAAGGAATGCAACAATGTAAAATAAACGGGAGCAAAATTTAGGCATGAGACTGTACTAATTGGCTGCATCACAAAAGTAGAGTTAAAGGAATACTCTCTCTCTACCTCTCAATAAAGGAGAGGTAGTGTTGAGTAAACTATGCCTCAATTTAATAAATATCCTTTGTCTTTTTCATTTTCTGGCATTTCATACTCAGCTACGCGTCAAACTTCTCGTTATGAGTTGACGCTGTCTTTTTTTATATTTAGAATCACAATCGTATCGTGATTTCCCTCATGGTCTACTAACAAAATTAGTGCAGTGCTAAAGCCATTTAATTTCAAGGAAGATTAAATTCGGAGTGCAGTTCAGTTTCAATTTCATTTAATTTGTGCAGTGAAACTAAACATTTTGGGAATTTAGCTAATAATGGGGATTTGTGTCCAAAAATAAAAGTTTGGTGATTGCAAAGGATTTTTTGCATATCTGCAAAAAATTTATTGGATTATAAATAAAGTGTAAGTGAGCTAAAAATATCTATCTATAAGTATAAAGGAAGTTAATTATGCATCAATTGATATTATTATGATTTGTTACGCACCTTTGTGACAGATTTTAAATTAACTGAGAAAATCAAATCATGCAATTTTGCTCAAAGGCATTTTGTTAATTATTTTTTTTTCTGAGGAAGCCGAATTTTATTATTACACGACATCTACAATGACAAATGAATTAATTTTGAATATGTAATTTGTCGTAACCAATTTGTTGCTCTAATTGCTAATTTAATTTGATAACAAAGGACAATGCTGGAAGTGATTCGGCTCAATCTCTTTGTCTCTCACATTTCAATAAATAACAAGGAAAAAAAATGATTGAGAGACAATTGATTATTGACGCTCATCCACTTTCAACGCTTTGATTTGAAAATTACTCTTTGTGTTTCAGCATTTTACAAATATCAATGTGGAATTTCATTCCACCCGGAAGACAAAACATGCGATGGATCTCAAATACCTTTACGCTAATCATAGTCCTTTCAAATTCATTCATTCAAGGCCAAATACCTCATGATTTGGGGGATGAAGGATTTGTCCCTTCTTACGGTCCCCATTTGGGGGGACTGGGGGGTGACCTGGGGTCAGGCAGCAGTGATAGACTTTCCAGATCCTATTCCCTTGGACAAGGGGTCGGAGGTATACACATAAAACAATTTTAAAAAATCAATGTGGATTTTAACTTTTCATATAAAAAAGGATTTGGTCAAGGAGATCTTCAGAGTCAATTTCTTGCCTTATTTGACTGGACTAGAGAAATGCCAGCGATAGATATAGTCAATACATTTTTAGACAATGAAGAGGAACTTCCAATTCTCAGAGAATTGCAAAGTTCTTGTCCAAAAAGTGAATTTTTCTATTCTTTAAACCCAAGTCATCGAGGAGCAGCGACGAGAATTATGAATTTACTCATGGAACAAAATACTGCAGAGGACGCTATTTTAATGGCTGCAACGTTAAGAGACAAGCGAGAAGTGAACCCGAATGCTTGGTTGAGGGGAGTGGTCACCGCCTCCATGTTTCGTCAAGATATGCAAGGTCTTCGGAAACCAGCGATGGTTGAAGTCATGCCAAGCATGTTGATATACGACAGGGCAATTCGAGACATGAGACGACAAGCGACAGTGGGACCTCAAGCCAGAGTATGCATTTTATTTTTTAAGGGAATAATGAAGAATCCCTAAAGAGTATTTATGTGTAGGTCTGCATTCCAGTGGATGGTTCCGTGGGACGGGACAATGGGATAGAAAACGCGTTGTGGTATTGGAGAGAGGACGTGATGCTCAACTCTCATCATTGGTATTAAAACAACAGACTAATGAAAGTGAATAAAATGTGGAATTAATAATTGTCCAATCTCGTCGACAATTAGGTATTGGCATTTATCGTACCCAATTACTGCGGACATGCCTCGAAGGGACAGACGTGGAGAACTTTTCGCCTGGATGCATCACACATTTTTAGCCAGATATCACGCCGAGAGATTGGCCCACGGATTGCCCCCTGTCCTCCCCCTTAATTTGCAAAGGGGGACCGTTTTAAGGGAGCCCTACAATGCACATCTCACTGACACTAATTCTGGCCAAAATTGGTAAGAATTTGAAAACATGAGAATTCTGTATAGATAAATTCCGTATTTAATACAATACATAATCACTTCATTTTTTCAGGACTCCACGACCTCCTAATGTCCCAATTTCAGTAAGATTATATAATTTATCACATTTATTTATTTCATATATTTAACATTAAAGGACACGATGTCGAACGCTATCCCCAACGCTCCGTTCTTTGTCAGCGTGGACAACAGGACAATAGAACAAAGCCGGATTTTGGAATCAATTGCTCTGCGAACCCTTTTAAGCGTAAGTGCTCATGTTAACGCATCTCATATCCGTTTTACTAAAAATATTATTATCTTCAATCAGGCTTTTGAAGGGCAAATTCCAATTGACAACTTCCAAGGAATTGATTTGCTTGGGGATGTTGTGGAAGCCTCAGCATACTCTGTAAATCCGCCGTATTATGGATACTACGGAATCCACAACACGGGACACGTGCTCATCAGTCTTGTACTTGACCCTGTCCAAGAACTTGGCCTGAGTCCGGGTGTTATGGGTTCGTCAAATAAAGACTTTACAATGTAATTCATATAATAATCTAAATTGATTAGGTGACCCTGCGACTGCGATGAGGGATGTTATATTTTATCCCTACCACACCTTCATCGATGATATATTCGAGGCACACAAACGAACGCTTCCTCCTTACCAATTGGCTGGGGTAAGCTTCGGGACTATTAGTTTAAGAAAATATGCACAATTAACATTTTTGATAAACAGGGAGACTGGCCACTGGTTTGGGAAGGGGTTGAGATTCTCAATGTCAAAGTGCAAGCTGATGGTCTGCCATTCAACAATCTACAAACTTTCTGGAGCGAGAGACAATACGATTTGGCCAGAGGACTGGATTTCAACAGATCTGCTGTCCAGGTATTTAATTGCTTTGACACAAAACTGACCAAAATTGACCAATCATTTTTGAAAACTTCAATCTTTTGTTTCATTATAATATCCTTTTTGCAGGGACCAATTCTAACTTGTGTACGACATTTGGATCATCTTGACTTTCAATACCAATTCACAGTTGTAAGAAATCTCATCATTCTTTATCTAATTAAATGAGAACACAAATTAATTGTCAATTTCGATATAAAGCAAAGTCAAAGATCTGGAAGAGCCACATTCCGCATTTACTTGGCCCCTCGATTTAATGAAAAGGGTAGAAGGTACGCGCTTGAAGAGCAAAGAAGAAGATTCTTCATCTTGGACAAATTCAGCGCAAACCGTGAGACATTTAATTATTGTAAATGACGTATTGTACACAATCTAAACACATTTTATACTGGACGTATAGTAAATCCTGGAGTGAACAGAGTCGTGAGAAATTCTGCCGACTCGCAATTGACCATTGACTTTCCCCAAAGTTATAGGGAACTTCAACAAGATGTCAACATCCAAACTCCGGATTGTGGTAAAAAGAAAATATGCAAAAGAAATATGTTTCACACGAAATTCATCAAAACTAAACTATTTTTTTTTCTTTCATTGATGATGTTTTGATTTTTATACTCAGGCTGGTAAGTTATATATCGACTTATTTTTCATATTTTCCAGTGTCTACATTTTCTATATTCATTCTTTTTATTTTGTTCAAAGTGGATGGCCACATCATTTGCTGTTGCCAAAGGGTACCCCTGGGGGTATGGCCTTTGACCTTTTTGTTATGGCCACTGACGGCAGATTAGACCAAGTTCCTCAAACGGGTGCTGGAGGGGGCGCTTGCCGACCGGCCCCAATTTATTGCGGAATTGTAGGACAGCCATATCCAGACGCTAGACCCATGGGATACCCCCTAGATCGCCCCATTTACCCCAATAACAACATCAACCCCCTGGACCCCAGATTTGATGATATCCCTGGACCTATTTCATTAGAAGAATGGGTCTCAGAAGTTCCCAACATGCAGACAACTAGGATAACGGTAACACATGTGGATGAACTCCGTAGGCCCTTGGGAATTTCTGGGGGTGGTGGTGGTGGCGACTTTGGAAATTTCCCATCATCTATTGGTGGGGGCCCCGAAGGATTTGCCCCGATTTCCTCTGATATTGACCCCTCATTAAATGGAATTTTGCCCCCTGCAAACAGCGATTTTTTCACCGAATTCTTCCCCACAACAAGACTTCCAAAAAATCACCCCAAAAGATTTGCCCCTTCAATCGACACTCCTGCTAAAGAGTTTATGCAACTTATCTACGGCTAGATTTGAAATTATTTTTGCTTTTTTAACGAAACAATGCCATAATATATGATATTTTTATTTTCCACAGTCTAATAAGTTATAGTTTGCTTAAAAGAGTTATTTCGGGATATGAAATAAAATTATAAATCCTATAAGTCTTACTGCATATTTTATATTTAGAAGCATTTCTCATCGTAAATTTTCAAGTATCGTCATTGCATGCAAAACTAACTCCTCTTGATATGGAAGTCCAACAACTAGAAACAGTAAAGAACGCATTAAATTTATTCATCAATCATTTTCGAATTTAAATTTACCTTGAACTGAGATTGGCATTCCTAAACTCTGTTTCGCACCCTAATAACAAAACCAAGCGTATTTTTTTTAAATTTCCATTAATTTCGAATCTTTTTAATCATTTTACCTTCTGAGCCATTCTTAATAAAAAGTCTCCACGATGATCGTAAAAAGGGACTTTATTTCCTGTTTCCCACCCAAATTTTACGACGCCACAAGGAAAGTCAAATAAATTCCAAGGCGCAGTATAAGCAACGGCTTGTAAAATCTTTCCAGGGATTGTGTACGGAATTGCAGGGAAAGGGAAAGTTGGACAAATTATGACATCAATGTTGTTGCTCAGCCATTCGTTTTTCACCAACTCCAACATCATCTTTTGCTCTGCTATCATCTTCCAAAGTCCTTCAGATTTCCAACTTTTATCTCCAGCTTTATTTAAAATCCAACTATAAAATCTCTATTTTATGCATAGTAATATATATTTAAATTACCTCGAAGTAGTTTGGCCAGAAGGGGTGAATGAAATATGGGAAATTTTATTGGACCTATTTCAAATTCTAAAACATTTGCCAAAATTTTTCTAATCCAAAGTGGAAGGCGAGATATCCAATAAGCAGTTAGTGCTGAATTTGTCACAGACTCCCCTCGCCTGCAAATATTTATTTTCGATATCTATCTATTTACCAAACAATAGTTAACACTTACCACAAGTCGTTGAAAATTTTTCCTAAATCCGAAAAAGCAGACTGGAAATAAGTGTCCATCACTGCCTCAATGTCTGGCATCTGGAAGCGAGTGACGGAATGTCCTGCTCCCTGTAATTTCTCCACCGCACTCAGTATCGTCTCTTCTGCATCCCCAATTAAGGGAAAGTACTGATGTGTTGTGAAACAGCCAAATCTCAATTTTCTTTCCATACTAAACAGCTTGTGAAATCATACAAAATAATATAGAAAATGCATTGTATTTTTATATTGTAATTTATGTACTTTTTCATTCCATGGCAGAGGAACTGAGTTTGGGTCAAGGGCTGGCAAAATCCCACTGGAATATAGGGATTTGTATGCATAATTCAACACAGTGGCATTCTTTGCCAAAAAGCCACAAGTGCCGGACACTGAAATTTAAGTTATTCTGAAATTGTAATTTGACAATTTGTTTGCAATTAAATGTATAAATAAACAAACATGGGATCATCTGTGCCCCAGAAGTCCTAAACCCTTGAGTCGTCATTCTCCTCATTGTTGGCTTCATCCCAGTAATCCCACAAAAATGTGCCTATTTTAATTCAAAACAGTCAAAAGTAATACTATGCAAAAATAATAGTTAATACAGGAATTCGAATAGAGCCACCAACGTCGGTGCCGACGCTTAGGATTGAGCCCCCTGAAGCAATCAGAGCCGCACACCCCCCAGATGAGCCCCCAGGAGAAAGTTTGGGGTTCAAAGGGTTTAGAGTCTCTCCAAAAATACTGTTGCCGCATGCAAATGTAAACAGTGACTGTGGCACATTTGTCTACAAAAAAACATCATAGTTTTGGAAATGTAATGATTGAACGGAAGTTAAATGAATGGGAACCTTGCAGAAGGGAATGGCCCCCAATTCTTTAAGCGCCTTAACAATCACGGCGTCATCTTGAGCAGGACGGAAAAGAAATTGAGCATAGCCCAATGTTGAGTCCATTCCAGAGCAATTGCAGTTCTCTTTGACGCTGACAGGGATTCCATGAAGGGGACCCTTTGGATGCTCCAAACTAAAGAAACAAATACATTAAAAATAAGCAAGCAGATAAATTGGAAATTCAATAGCCCATTATCTTACCTGTCCAATTCAGTTGCCCATTCCAACGCTAAAATAAATTGTGCATACTATATGTAAATTTATTTGAACTTTAATTTAATACCTTCTGGTATAAATTCTGTGACACAGTTCCAACGACGAGTTACTTGAACTGCCTACAATAAAATGGTAAAAGTGAAGGATTCGGATTTAAGAGGTTTCAACCTTAGAAATAAATGCTTCTAAAACTTCTGTTGCCGACAAAGTTCTGGATTGCAATGCCTCAATGAGGTTCTCTTCAGGAAGTTTCAAAATCTTTTGACGTTTTCCATTCAACTGAAACTGGGCTTCAATTATTTGGAACTGCTCTTCCCTTTCCCTGTCCTTTTTGGCTGTTAAATCTGCATTTGTTTTCAATTTCTAAAACGTTTTGTCTGTAAAATTCTGCCAGCCATAAAGTAGATGCAAAGTCCTGAAAAAGTACCTTTCTGTCGGCATCCTTAAAATAAATGTGCCCAAATACTGGGAGAATTGCAGAGGTTAAAATAGACAACAAAAGTAAAATAACTCCAAAAAACGTTTCGAACTTTGTTCTGAGCATTTCTTTAATTCGTCGGAATAAGAAATGAGAACTTTCTGTAAGGGATTTATCTTTTTTATTATTATTCATCGTTATGTAACATAACTTGTGTTATATGCAGTCAGCCAGCGGATCTTTGTGCTATAATGCAAAGCAATTAATTTGTGTTATACGAGACATAAAGTAAAGTTTAATGTTTAGCCTCCAATTTAAAACAAGTCTTATTTGTCAGATAAAACATATTTCATGGGATTTCCATGATGGGAACGCTTGGGTTGGAAAGGGAAAGTTCCATTTCCTTCTTCATCCTCTGCTATATCCACATATATCCAATATATGTACACTACGACGGCTTGCTCTACAACTAATACAAGTAAACAAATTTTAAATAATAAATAATAATCCGGAAAAGTGAAGTGGACAATTCCCTCAACTAACGGTAACTAACCTATTAACACCTTTTGTATGCTTAACTTTTGATAACTGATTTATTTAATAGTTTCCAGACAAGACACCAAAATCGCCAAATAAAATGACAAGTAGAATTCCGAAGAATAAGCGACGACGGACAGAGGAGGATGGGCTTCGGCAGCAACAACATTTATTGCCATCCTTATCTCTGCCGGAAATTAATCCTCTACTTCAACATTGTGTAAAAATCTAAAAGAAAATTGCGCTATTTGCACCAACTAAAGTTATGTATATTATATTTCCCTTAAAATAGATAATGAAGATCGTCATGTCGTATCTCCCAGTTCCAGACATCCGAAATTGTAAATCTGTTTGCAAAAATTGGAAAAGTGAAGCCCAACTCATTCAGAAAAAGTTAAATAATGTCAATATTATTGGACAAGATTTATCAGCGGCTCGAAATTTGCTGGATTCAGACCGTAGCATGAGATGCTCTCAACTTTTTTGCAAAGATGCGAACTTTTCACTTCATGTCGATACTTTAGAGAAACTGATACTGTTCAGAGGAACTTATCTACACAAGATGACATTGGAAAAATGTAATTTGAGAGTCTGCTCGTTTGAAAATTTGATGCTCAGCGAAGCTTTTCCACATTTATCTTTTTTGACGCTGAAACAGAATCGATATTCGGATTCCGCACAAAGGCAATCCATTTTCCAAACCGTGGATGATGGGGAACAGACAAAACCTGTTTTAAGATACATGAAAATTTTGGAGATTGATGAACGGGGACCTGACAGTGAAACCACTCTGAGAAATATTGCAATAATTTGCCCTAATCTTGTGAAATTAAGCTATTCCAATTGTCCAGTCCCATCCGCAATGAAATCTTCTTTTGCTGGAGTTTCCCTCAACCAATTGAAACAACTGCAAATGGCTCCAATTGATGGGAGGCGGATGAGCTTTGAATACTTTCAAGCTTTGACTGAATTGAAATTACACCAGATTCAAACGTTAACACTTTATGGGATGAGTCCTGGAGGGAAAAAACGGATGAAAGCTTTACAGACCCTCCTCAAATCAATCTCATCAACTTTAAGTTGCTTGCATTTAGGGCAAAGGATACTTTATAACCCCGAGTACCAAAAACGTTCAGTTTCACCTTTTCCTGTGGCATTGCCAAACTTGAAACGAATTTCAGTTGGACCTGGATTCTTCCATAGTCTCAAGTTTTTGGATAAATGTCCAGCATTAACTTCCTTCACCTGCAGCAGGGTCGTTGCGGATGACTGGACAATGATCATTAAAAATAAAGGATTGCCAAATTCACATCAACAAATGAAAAGTCTGGATTTGGGGGATATTCATCATGATTCTTTAAGTTTACTGAGTTCAAAATTCCCAAGCGTGTGCAGACTGGACATAAATGTGTCAAGGATTTGTACTGGTCATGACGAAATTGTGCGAGCAATTTGTGGAGGATTTCCAAATCTTCAAATTTTTAACATTTACGATATCCATACTCAAAATTTGCTGACGGATTCTGGGATTACGGGATTAGAAACATCTGAATGTCAAGCGTTGGGAAAGCGTCGGAAGACCAAAACTAGTCGAAGCCCTATTGATATCATATCCAACAGAACGCATCCTTATATTGGAGATCTCAAATGTAACTTTTCTTTTGTTGTCTCCTGTGACTTGTATTTGAAATAATTAATTTACTTATATTTTAGGTCTAGTGGATTTGAGATTACAATATATCTCGGGAAATCTGACGGATATTTCTGTGATGTATGGAATTAAAGACATAAAAAAGCTATTTACCCTCGATTTATCAAAATCATCAGTAAGTTTAAATCAATTTATTTTATTGAGATTTCTGAATTTCAAAACTTGATTTCTTAACAGATTACAGATTCTTCTTTGGAAGTTCTGGCAGAATCTGTTCCAACTTTATCCGCTATATTTATTCGTGGATGCACCAAAGTGACCACAAAAGGACGAGAAGAATTTAAGATAAAATATCCAAATATTCAACTTAAATTTTAGATTGTTTGTTGTTTTAAAGCAGCTTGACTATAATTTGTATATTCATAAAGTTAGTTACTAATACTCTGCATGCCAAAAAACTAATCTCCTCATCGCAACTTATTTTAGAGTAAAAGTCAACAAAAAATGTTTCGTTCGTGACACAACCAATTATCTGTAGTCAACAGTTTTTGGATGAGATTCTCATCATGAGACAAAATAATAAATATAATAGCATCCTCTTTTTAAACTTGTCTTGAAAGAGTTATTTTGGCCCAAGCACAAACTTTACTCGTCACACTCACTTAGCTAATTTGGGGTCAGGTAGGTTTAAATTTTAACAGAGTAAACCAAAAGTTGATGGTTTGACAAAATAATGGCAAAGTGATTGTATTCACTTGACTGAATTTCATGTGCTCATCTTCATCATGCCTCCGGCCAAATCTATTCACACGAACAATGGATGCAATTTTCAGCAGTTGCTGCATAAGATCCGGTCAAATATCATCCCTTTTTACAAAGTCTGACTACTTTTGGGTGTAACCTGTTACACTTGTCACATTTCATTTCACTTTCCTTTTGTTCTCCTTCACTGAGTACATTTGGAGGAAGTTGGATAAAACTCTATAGGACTCTCTGGTAAAGAAAAGCACGAGGAGAGAAAAGGGTTAAGCTTCACATGCCAAAAAGGTGTTAGCAGCTGAGTCCATTCATTGGATGCATTTTAATAGCTTTAGTCCAATCAATTTATCTGTGATAATCAGTGCAAAGTGCTCTAAAGTATGAACAAGTTCAAGTGACAATCACAAATATTGACGACCAGCTCTGGAGTCTGGAGGGAAAGGGGATGGAGGTCGACTTTCACTCCCTCCATTGTGATAACTGCATCAACTTTGTCCACTGCAAAAAAATCAGGAGAAAAGGGTCGGAAGAGGAGAAAATAATTTATTGCCCAATTATCCCTTGCCAATATAATTGTGGTCATCAATTTCACGAATGTAAACGGGACGAGCATGAGCTACTTTGTCTTAAATTCCCACGAGTCCCATGCATTAATCAAGAATTCGGATGCCCAATGCTTATGCAAAGAGGAGATCGGGGAAAACACCTCAAAACATGTCCTGCAAGGTATTCGAATATTTATGTCATAAAATATTGTGCTCATCTTATTTTCTATTTAGTGTAATTGTCTGCACAATGGAGTGGAATCGATGGCCTTTGGGACCTGGGAAAAATCGGTCTTTTGATATGAATATTGAACATTTGGGTATGGAAATTAAGTGAAAAATAATGCATTTTATTTTCAATATTTTATTTAGATGTTGCAGCTACATTAAGAGATCAAAAAACTGTTGCAGATTTCAAGAAAAATGTTCCCTCGACATTAAGGTGATTATGATGATACGTGCAAAGCTTCCTTTTTCCAAACACTTTCTTTGTTGTAGGCATTTGCTAAAGACAAGTTTGAATGATCGTCATCCGGTGATGGGTTTGGGTGTGGCTGGCAGTCGGATACCAAGATCAATACTAAATCAAAATATAATTGAACAGAATCTCAAATTAGAGGCTGACAATAACTCAGAATCTGAGCAAGATGAAAGTTTCTCAGACTCTCCCTGGGGATCAAGAAAATGTCCCCCGGGTCTCCAAGAAAGTGTTTGCACAAAACTCAAAACATTAAACATTTCTCAAGAGGTGACAATCACTAACGACGAGTCCGTCCAAAATGGATTTCAAAATCCAGATGATATCTCTACCGGTGCTAATCAACAAAATGTTCCTAATGAAGTTAATGGACATCAAGAAAATAATAACGTGCTAAAAGAAGATAAAAGTTGTGAAAATGGTTGTGCAGCAAACAACAAGAAAAATGTTGAGCTGAGTTTAATGTTAGAAGTCCGAACAAGGTGTCAAAAGAAACCGGATGCAATGTACACATTTATGTGTTCCAGAGAATTTAGGCGAGATGAATTTCCAGAACACTTTAGTCATATACATTCTTCCATAGCTAGCCAACTAAATGGATGGCTATTTATGCGCTGTCCAATGTCGTATTTGGGCTGCAGCTTTGGATGCGAAAGAATGAATCCTGTGGACGAAAATTATTACATTGTCTACAATCCAACTGCAGATGCATTTTGTTTCACTCAGAAAATGGATAAAAATGTCGCAAAAATTAATGATAAGACTGATACGGTCTCATTATCTAGTCTTCCTTTTGAATTGTTGGTGAATTTGACGAAATATCTAGACCCCTTAAGCTTAAATTCCTTATCTATGACAAACCGATTATTTCGAGATGCTTGTTCGTATGTCGTCATTTCTAGAGGCATTGTTGTCCTCCAATGGGAAAAGAAGGCAGAAGGAGGATGGGAAGTGGTTGAAAAGGTATTAATTTATATAAAAAGGATAATTATTATTGATGAAATCAAATATTAATTCAACGAATGTTGCAGAAGTGGATATTTTCCTCATCTTTCTCCCCGATTAAGAAATGGGTGTTTGGAGATGTTTCGAGAATTATTACGCACATGAAAACATGTCCGTTCTTTGAAAGGTATGCATATCAATTAATTACGAGATTAATTAATATTAACTTCATAATTCTTATAAATTATGTTGCAGAAATGTCCCAGAAAAACCTTTTGCATATCCTGTCGCCCAAAATCAACTATGAAAAAATATATTACTCCAACAACTTTAAATGTAAAGGACATAGAAAATAAACTAGCAGTTTATTTGCTAAGAATGATTAAAACTACACACAATAAGGAGAGTAAAACAAAACATACATGTTAATAATTTAATTTGGTATCAATTTCATAATAATTAACTCAAAGTACTACAAGTTGCTTCGCTGATAAATTGTATTGCACTGATTTAACAGTTGAGATACGACTTTTATATAACTATTCATTCTTGAGATGCGAATTTCCTCCGTCCTTTTTGGCATTTTTACTATCCACTGCCTTTTTGCATTCAGTATGGACATTGTTGAGATCAAACACGGTTATAATGTTTTCCTTGTTGAAATGAAACTTGATCAATTTCCCTGCCGAATCAACGAACGGTCTGTACAAAACGGATTTTCCACCTTGAAACAAAACCAGTGTGGGAAGTTGTTTAGAAAAGGCAGAGTCCGAAATCCCAAAGTCTTGTCCAATGTCTGGATGCCGTCCAAGATCAATCTTTCCGAATTTGAAATTGTCCAAAGAGTACCTTTTAAATTATTATTATTTTATTACATAGCAGTCATAGCGTGGAATATTTGTGATCATCATACTTGTAGGAAAGTTCTGCAAATATTGGAGCAAAATTTACGCAGTGGGGATTCCAAGCTGTGTAAAATTCCACCAGCCAAGTCACTTTTTTATCTCGAGCAATCTCATCTTTGAATGTCTTCCCATCCCTAAAGTATGTAATTTTTTGGGGACCTTTGTATGTCGGTTGTGGTAGCAAAAGTCCCTGCACTGAAATCAATAATCAACAATCATTTTCTAAAATCTAACTTTGCAAGGAGTTGTCTTACACAAGAAGAGGAGCATGTAGGCCAGTCCGTAGGGCTTAAATGCAAAGAACCACAGGGCCGAGTTTGCAACTTTACAGTACATGAAGGAATTGGTCAAGTAGGCGACCATGGACATGGAGCCAGTCTTTCTCGCCCTCGCCATAACAATCAGCATCATGAAGAACAAAATCTCCGTCTCCCTTCCCTCAAAATCACAATCCCCACTGAACACAAAGGCACAAATCGGGGGGACTAGTTTGGAAATTGGGTAGGATAAGCTCATGAGTATGTTGACCAAATAGTAGGGATGTCTCAGCTCCTTCAGGGAGCTCAAAGTGTCGGCTGCCAATCCCATCGTCCCTTCAAATGTTGACAACGTCCCCGGATTTCTAAAAAACAGAATGAGGTGTTAAATACATAACTGCACTTGCCATTTGCACACTACCAAATTTAATGACCATGTCATTTGCACTTCTAACCGCATTAAAATATCTCATTAAATATTAATTAGTATGCTAATACCTTCAAGCCACTATTCTGGAAATATTTTGCATTCAGTTGTTCAGCCTGAATTTAGATGAGGACAAAGAATACCACTTTAAAGGTGTAATTGTAAAATGGAAGTTACTTAAACTTTAATTTAATTTTGGGATGAATTTCATGAAGACGATTATTGTAGAACGTGAAACAATCCCAAAGATTGGGATTCGCGGATTCCTTTCAGATCTTTCTATGGATTCTCTTTGTCCCACAAAAGTTGACATCAAAAATTTCCAAGGATTCTGCGGCTTGCAATTATTTTCTTCTTGCTCTAGCATGAAAATATTTTTTTAGAGAAAGCATTTCTTTGGATGATTCATGAGCTTTTAAATTTAAATTGATGGATAATGCGGAAGGGAGGCGTGGACAGATTTGCAGATCCCACCGAAGAACGTTTTGCGGACTCAAAGTTCCAAGATGAGCTCCAAGTTCGGTGGCAGGTATTTTGAGTAGATGATTAGTTTTCCAAATAAGAATATGACTATATACATGTATATTTTCTATTTTAGAGCTTTCTTCAAAGAGTTCGTGTCCATGAAATGCTCAAGTCTCTCAGATCTGAACATCGTAAACTCAAGGTACTTCTTTTGTATATATTACTTTTAGTATAAAAGTTTTGTACAAAGGAAATTCGATTATCAAAGATCTCTTTCACAACATTCCTTCCCAATTTTTCATTATGAATCAACCAAATAGCCAAAGTCTACATATAATGTCAAGTTTTCATGTTGTTCTCTGATCCTCAGATTTTACGAGAGCACACAGATGTAGATGAAATGATGCGAGTTCGATTTGCACAATTGGGAGTGAAGCGTCGAAAGCCGGAACATGAAGAATTGGTGGCTGAGGAACTTATGAAAAAGAACAAAGAAAACGAGGAAAAGTCACAAAATGAGGAAGAAAAGGAAGAAATGTCCAAAGCGGAAGATGATATTTTGAAGGGAGAAACCAATGCAATATTTCTTAGAACTCAACAAGAGGAGGAATTGAGGCTGGCAGAAATCTATCCCAATCTCAAGCGAGTGTTTGCTGATACCAAATATGTCGCAAAGTCTGCTGTTCGAATGTTTCGGACAAGAGTAGATATCAATGAAGAAGAATTTGAAGAAATTTTGGAACTTTGTGAAGTAAGTATCAAATAACAGATCTTTCCTTGTTATCTACTTGGTCAAAGCAGAAGTTGTGAGTGACCTCTGAGGACTCTCAAAACTAAAGTTTGCTCAAGAATTTTCAAACTTTTTTCGTTTTATATCCACTAAAAGTGTGCTTGTTATGGTTAAAAAAAGTTTTCTTTGGATAGGACAAAGTTGAGCAACAAGCCTTGCGGGATGCATTTGAGGAGAAGAGAAACCGTGAGAGATATCTTCACAATGCGGATGAAAAAAGGCAAATGTTGTATGATTTTATCAATAGCAACTTCTTTGTACAGGTAAAATTCTGAAATGGACAGTTTTCTTTAGTCATTTCCATATAACTTTCATTGCAGTTTATGCTCATCACAATTATTATCAGCATCGTCGGCATTGCTCTTCTCACCTTTGAACAAATTTCTATACAATATGGTGAGAAATTTATATTAACTCTATAGACTTTTTGCAAACCAAAAAAAAAAAATAATTTGTGAATAGTTTTCCCCCTTCAAATAATGGATGCTTGTATAATTGGGATTTTCATTGTGGAAGCAATATTCAAAATTTTAATTTACAAAGAGGGCTACTTCAAAAAGCTGTGGAATTTGCTAGATATTTTGATCATTGTCGTTCATCTGCTGTAACACAAATCATAAACAAATCAGTTCTTATAAAAAAACTGCTTTCTCCACAGCGAAGTTTTGGTGGAATTGGTTACAAAAACGTTGGCTTTGAGCACAGACATCAATGCAAATCTTGCTTTCAAATTTCTCAAGTCGCTCAGAGCCTTACGACTCCTTCGTATAATCAAGTTTGAACATATTCTTATATGCATTCCACTCAAAAAAGGTTTTGTAGTGCTAATTCAAACTTTGAACTTGTACAGGTTTTTGCCAAATTTGCAAACCATTGTGACCACAATATTTCATTCCATGTTGTCGATGGGTTCAATTGCTGTTTTGATGTCGCTATTTATATGTATTAATTGATCCGTGACTTATTTGGCACAACTTGAATTTCACATGGATGATTTATTTTGATTCGCAGTTGTGTTTGCTGTGTTGGGTCGTGGCCTATTTTACGAAGAGTCTCCCCAACATTTTGGAAACATTTGGTACGCTTTTGTGACTCTTTTCCAACTCCTTACTTTGGATGATTGGTTCGAACTTTTGGACAACGTAACTGATACAGATCTGGACGACAACAAAGTGCTCCAATATTGGACAATGTTTATCTATCTCTTTTGCTACATTGTTATTGAATACTTTGTTTTCTTAAAGTTCGTTATTCAAAACTCGTATTATTAGTTGAATTTTGAGTTAATCATGTCTATAGCTTGTTTGTTGCTGTTTTGGTGGACAACTTCCAACTCACTTTGACGGATGTTGAGACAAAAAAGCAGAAGGAAGCTTTGATCTATTTGGAAGGACAGGAAAAATACAATGAGTTGAGTAAACAAGTTCAAGAGGGAAACGAAGAAGAAGATGAGGGTAATGGGACATCTTATTACTCCTTATGCATGTTTTAAAGGTAAAAGCAACACTTAAATATTAGATGAGGACTTTCTAAAATACTCCGAGTACGTTGATCCGGAAAATGTTGAGTTGGATGTGGAGCATTATTTCCCAACCAGCAAAGGGACGAGGTAGATAGAAACTTGGACTGAGAATTTATCCAGGAAAGAAAGTTCTTTTATTATTATTTATTGTAGGGAACACGCATTGTTGGAACATATTTTTAAAGATTTGACTTCAATTGATTTTGAGCGTTATTTATGGAATAGAAGAATGTCGATACTCTGCTCCGTTATGGATAAAGCAACTCAGGGGAGGGTGAGGAATCACATCTTCCTTATTTCCCCATCTCACTTTTATATATTGGTTGATATTTATTGCTCTATCTTAACATATAGCATCATCGCTTTAAAGTACAAGACGCAAATCGCATCAGTCAGAGAAACAAGGATATTCTAAACAGACATCAAAGAAACGTATAAAATAGTTTAGTGTTTATTAAGTAGCATATAATTTTATGAAGTTTGTCTTGTTTTCATATGAATTTGCCAATTAAATCGTTCACCTCCTATCTAACTTAATCTAACTAACTAAATATTATATTTATTTTGATACAACTCAATAAAAGTTAGCTTATCAAAAAATGTCTTGACCTTTACTCTTTTGCCTGCTGGCCATCAAATTTCAACGATTCAATGGATTTGATATGAAGCATGTTCTTTGAACTGTTTGTCTCAACTCAATAAAAAATGCATATACAACTTTTACAAGAGGAGAAAAATTCTAAAATAGAGTTTTTCAGATTTGATATTTATTTTGCAATTACAGGATATGAGATATTTAATCCTTGCCAATTAAAATGTATGAAAACATATTGATTTTTTTACAAATTCCCAATAATTAGTGATTGTACGTAGTTATGATGGATAATGATAGTGTACGATATCCTCTCCTGGCTGCCCTTCAAAGTAATGGCGTTAAATAATGATTGACGAGTTCCCACAACATTATAAAAGCAATGTACCACAGATTAAAATTGAGTCAATTAAAATTGATATCCATCCACATGTGCTCACTCACAACAGCCATTTATTGTCATCATAATTCAGTAGCTCCTTAACGTTGTTGCCGTCTTGTTGCATGAAAGGGTCGTAAACCAGAAATTAATAAAATCATTTGAATTAAAAAAGGAATAAAATAAGACATTAAAAATCATTATGCTTCAAGTGAATAACGAGAAGGAAAAGGAAATTTTGAAAAAGGTATGTGTTCAGCTCAAAAACTTTGCAAGCATACACGAGTTTGTTGGTTGACTACTTGTTTGTGACAGTTTCAGGAAAAAGTTGCCGACTTGGAACAAGATGAAATGACATGTCTCCGATTTCTTGTTGGTTTGTATAATCATTCTCTAATGAGGCATATTTGCAACATCCCTTGCTTTGCTAATGTTGACGTTTGTTGTGGATTTCAGCTCGTGAATATAAAATCGATTTGGCAGAGGCTATGCTTAGAAATGTAATTTACTGTTATGTAAAATAAAGTTTATTTACACTGTAAAAAAATGACTTTTTTGCAGAATATAACATGGAGAAAAGAAGTTGGAATTCAAAATCACCTTTCTTGGGAAAAAGAGCTTGAAGATATCATAGACGAATTTGGTTTTGAAGTCACAGGTCTAAGTCACAATGGAGGCCCAGGTAGATTCAAAATTGGAAATTAACTACTCTTATAAGTAATTAATGTGTAATCAATTAACAGTTGTGTGGGTTCCTGTTGGAAGGTGGAACGCGAGGTATCACATCGAGAGAGGAAAACAACAACAAGTTACGCACTACGGCCTCCATATTTTGGAGACAGCATTGACCAAAATGAAAGAACAAGACAACAGACAAGTACGATCATTACATAACTACAATTGAACGTGAGAACAAATCATTTACACTATTTCCATTTTTTTTAGGTCGTGGTTATATTGGGGATTGAAACATTGACTTACTATAAAGTGTCCCATTTAAACAGTAAGGCTTTTAAAATGCAAAAATAATTATTCTAAATAATTTCTTTTGTTTAGCGTTAAAGGTTTTGTATGCAACATTTCAAACGTTAGAGCAAGCTTATCCAGGTTAGATTTTATCATCGACTATCACTTGTTCTCATAAAATGAAAATCTCATTTTACAGAAATCTTGCAATCGTTGATGGTGGTTAATGGTAAGGATTAATTACATGCAAAGTCATGTCCTAATTTCAACGCCTTTTCAAAACTTTTTGTTGTAAATAGCTCCTTGGGTTTTTTCAATTGCTTTCAACTTTATTAAGCCGATACTTTCTCCCCGGACACTTGAGAAGATTCAAGTATTTATGACATTCAGCAATTAAATGATTTAAGATCTGCTTATATCTTTTGCTTTTGCAGGTTTTTGGAGAAGACAAGAGCAAGTGGCTGCCGGCTTTAAGACAATTGATGCCAGACAGTTCCATCCCTTATCTTAAAGAATAAAATGTTCCCACAAAATACAATAGTTCCCTCGTTAATAAACTAGACTATTATTATTTTTACAATTCGTACTCGCATGCAATTCATTTGATGCTGCATCCTTAATTAATAATTGTTCGTTAACCTAAAAATTTGAAAAAGCAGTACAAGGCGTGACTCTGTTTCCCACACGAAATTGTTTAAGTTTCCAAATTGTTGGTGATAAAACAAAAAACAACAAGTGTGTGTGTTAGAGGTGAAGGGCACGCAAGGGCTAAAAATGAAATGATTCATTAAATAAAAATTCAATCCTAGTAAACCAGTT